>NDGM011143796.1:0-11904 GCA_002564305.1 Octomys mimax | reverse complement strand
AAAAAAAAAAAAAAAAAAAACCTCTTTTATCATTATCAGCAATGACAGGTGTCATAGAAGTCCCCAGGAAGCAGGGCGTAAAGCTTGAATAAGAATAAAAATTAGCAACAGGACTTGTGGACTGCAGGAGTCAGAAATAGGAAAAAAGGACCTGGGTCATAGAGCAGGGCAGTCTTGACCTCTGGGAGGGCACGGAAACCCAATGTAAGGTGCTATGCCAGTTGGCAGGGACCGCGCAGGTTCCCTACTACTCGCCTGCGGTCTAAGACATGACTCTGAGCCTGCCTCCCGGTTATGGTTTGTACCTAGATGTTCCCCCAAAGCCTCCTACAGTCTTAGGCTTTTTCGGAGGGAGCCGAATCTACAGTGCCTGTCTGATTCACGGTCACTTAAGGCTGTGCGTGCTATCCATGTCCTAGTACGGGTAGCCTGCATATAACAGAAGGGACAGAAAGAGGTCTGTCTGCCCTCTCTTCCCCTGGTTGCTTCTGCTGTCTTCCCCTGCCATGAACTGCTGCCCTCTGCCATGGCCCATCCTGCCTTGGTGCCAGCTGATTATGGCCAGAAGCCTCTACAAACTGTGAGCTATGTAAACCTTTCCCCATTTAACTTTGGGTGTTGGGTGTTTTGTCACAGCAATGAGAAAAGTAATTAGGACATTCAGCTGGCTCAGGTGGGCTTTCAGCAATATTAGCTTATTTCTATTACCGGACTATAATTCCTTATTGTCAAAAACCATGTTCAAATGGCTGCTCTTCACAGATTTCAGGTTCCAGATTTTATTTCCTCTTTATGGTACCTCACTCACCATAAAATTATAAAGGAAACGCACAAAACCTATAGGAAAACCTCCACCACACTGCTCTATTTTCTCCCAGCCCTGCTATGCTAAAATTGTGTGTGTGTGTGTGTGTGTGTGTGTGTGTGTCCCTCTTTCATCTACTGGTTTGACAGCTGTCTCAACTTCCCAGAAAGAAAGATGCTCAAACGCCAAACACTATCTTACTGTGGAATTCTCAGCCGCCAGAACTGGTTGAGCGTGGTCCTCTGTGCAGTCAATAAATGTCTAGTAGTAAATACGCCATGAACCACCTCTGCAGACTCAAGCTGTTTCACCTCTGTTACCCAAAACTATACTTTCCTTTTTGTTCTTATTGCTTGGTTTTGTTTTGAGACAGGCTCTCACTCTGTAGTTTGGGATGGCCCTGAACTCTGTGTAGTCCAGGCTGGCCTCCAAATCTCAGGGATCCTCCTGTCTCAGCCTCCTGAATGCTGGGATTACAAGTGTGTACCACGATTACCTGCTCCAACACTACATTTTGAAAGGCTCTGGGGCTTTCCCCAAGATCCTCATTCTTCAGGGACTGCTGATTCTGCTGCTGCAATAACCCGCCACTTTCTCCACATATACACTTGTTGGGGCCTCCTCCCGGGTTCTAGGCTATTTCAATAAACTGGTGCCTTGCCCTAAAGTCACAGACCCATCAAGGATTATCAGGTTTTAGAGTTCATTCTTCATTTTTCCTACTTACAAAAGTTATTAATCCCTTTTGGGATTAATTAATCCCTCAAAATTAAAAATTGTTTAAAATATCCTAGTGGCAAACCTCAAAAAAATCTTCACAGATCATTTTTAAAAACTCAAAGCATTTCTAAAAACCTACGTTATGTCCCCATTTGTTTTCAATGACTGCTATATGATTAAGACTGCTAATTCACTAAATCCATTGAGCGAATGTATAAGCATCATATAATTCATTCATGTGGATACCTTAATAAGAAAATTGATAATTTAGATAGAACTATAAATGTCTGTCTACTTAATTAGCCAGAATTGATGGTATTCATTGTCTTACAGAGCGTACAGTACACTGGTTTTCTTCACTAGTTGGTTCCAGAAAGTGTGAGAGGTACCAAAACACGATGAATACCAAACAAATTGCTTTAGCTGGAAGGAGGAGCAAGTCACAGGGCAGTGGACATGAAGTTCTGGCTTGTGTGTTGTACGTACCAAACAAGTGAGTACTGGGCAAAAGTTTTCAAGTCAAAGCATTCTGAATACCACCTCAGACAAAGCAGTGAAGTATCAAAGTCTGACTGTATCAATCCTTCAATGCCTAATGTTCCATTTTTGGAATATCCATAATAAGTGATAACACTGAAAGGTTTTCCCCTTCAAATTCGTGTTCCTTGGATTTTTCTAGGTAACGTAGATGAAATTCCCTGCAAGAAACTCTTTAAAAAAAAAAGCAATCTTTGGAATACGAGTTACATCTGCAAGAAACAGCACTGCCTTTACTCAAGTTATCAACTCAATTGCTATTAGCACATTATCTTTCATTTTTAAAAAGTGCATAATCTAGCCTGGATCTCCTCTCCACTGATAACTACATACAATCCCAGAGCAAGGCTGAACTTCACATAGTGGTCCTTCCTGCTGCACACTAAGGTTTAGAAGGGCGAGGACTACGGCTGAGAGAGAGGGGAAAGTACCTGTGTAAATTTACCTGCTCCTATACAAGACTCACTAGCTTCTGTTAAGGCAACTGAACTTCCTCCATAGAAAAATGTGCCTGCCGTCCACACCTGAACATTCCTCGGCACAAAAGTGAACTGACACTTGGCCCACTTTCAACAGAATGAAATAGCTACCAAGCTTCTTTAGGAAACTTTAAATAATTACCGTGTATTTTCCAAAGCAATCAACATTCTTCCCATGAGTGAATGGCCACATGTTAATCGTTAACTTTGAGGGAACAGAAGAAGTGACCCCGATAGTACTAAGGGCAGCAAAATGAGATACTTTTAGGCAGCACTGTGACTACAGCAACAAAATATTTAGCAAATGTAAAGAAAAAAGGCAACCACTGGAGAGGGTAGACATTAAACAACTGAGGTGTGGTTTTCATTTGCTATTGTGTTCAGTTGTGACTAACTGGATATATCAATCTCTTATTATTTTGGCAACTCCTTTTAAGTCCAAAATCAGTCATGAATTAAGGAATTAAGCAAGTCAAGTCCCATTTGTATCCAAAAGGAAAAAAATCAACCAGTGCCCTCCCATAATCCTTTGGGCATGAGAGTGAAGCATACAGTCGCAGTCTTCAAAGCTAAAGTGACAGAGGTAACCAAGAAACACATTCCTCCCTTATCTGGTGCTGCTCTGATTCACCTCACCTTTCTTTCATTACAGGAAGGGCACTCCAAGGGCATTATAGTTTGATTAAACAAAGCATTCCAAAAAGGCAAAGGCATTCCCACGAAGCTCTTCTCACACAGAAGGGAGAAAGAGCCTTAAGTCATGAATGAATGAGCAGTATTGAAGGGTTTTTGTATCTTTAGGTAAAAGTCCAAATGGCTGGTAGCATATGGAACTGCTGTTAGAGTACATCAAATCAGCACTACTCTGAGGGAGCAATGCAAGGCAACTCGCTTACTGGGTTTTGTTTGTTTGTTTTAAGTGAGAACACAAAATATATGAAGGATTAAAAAATTTTTACTTCAAAGAAAAAAAAATCATACAGTTTTTTGTTTTGTTTTGTTTTTCAATGGTAGCAGATTTTATAATCAGCAAATGAGGCCTGGGGTTGCTTTAGTGTTTCTAATTGTTCCTTAGGTGAGAATTATACACTCAATTTTTTTGTCCCAGTTAACTGTTCCTTTGAATGTATCTTGAAGACTTTTTTCTTTAACTTTTCAAAGCATTTAACCAGTAAGATTATTTTCAACCTGAATAATGCTTTCTATATGTGGAATTCTGTAATTAAAACATAACTCTGATTTCTATAATGTCATAATATATTTGGTTAGAAGAAAGTAACAGCTTTTTGTTAACATCCACAAAAGAACATTTTCTAACTGTTCTTTCCACTGAGAAAATAGCAGATCTTGAACTCTCTAATCTGTTTGGTAGGCTGCACTACAACATAGCAAAGGTTTGCTTACCCATAGTAAGAGTCACTTTCTACCCAGACAGGGTGCCATATGCCTGTAATCCTAGTATTCTGTGAAGCTGAGGTGTAAGGAGCACAAGTCTGAGCTCAGCCTAGGTAACTCAGCAACTTAGTAAGACACTGCCTCAAAAGGACTGGAGAAGTAGCTCACTGCAAAGATTAAGCCCCCAAAAAAGACATTTCTAAAGTCATCCAAAAAGCTGTTAAGCCTTCACGTTGTAGGAATCTGCTACTATGGGAAATTTGTTTCCTGAAACTTAACTGTAACGCTTCAAATAAATAAATAAATAAATAATTTCATCAAGCCCAGAGTTCTAGTCTAAATTCTCATTCTGACTCAGAACAACCCTTAAAGCCAGAACTCAAATATCTATGGGAAGTTGGCATTTGGAAATAAAGCCCTGAAAAGCTCTAATCAACCAATTGTTCCATTAAAACAGACTACTGTCTGGTGTAGAAAAATAACGGATTTCTTACTTCCAGATGATTAAAGATGCATCCATTCAGTACTGTGGCCTTCAGAATAAGCTCCCCACAGCGCATGAAGGCAGAAAGTCTGGGTACTATAATTATTTGTGAATTTTCATCTCCACTCAATTCCGAAGAAAACATATAGAGATGTTTTTCCTACATATTTCCTTCTACCCTGACCATTTTAGACTCTTATAAGTTATTAGAATTACATAAAAAATTGATAAGAAGCTATGGAAAAATAAAGTATCTGTGAATTTGTGAATGATTTTTTTATCCCAAGAGCTCAGCGAGATCACCTCAGCTTGTCCAAATCTATGCAGTAAGTAACTTCCTGACATTGGGCCTAATTTGCTACAATACAGTATTATTCCTTAACTTCAAATATCATCTTAATATTTATATCTTGAACCTACAGCCTAAATTATCAACTTAAAATTTTTAATCACTTTGTTCTTTGAGGTTGTTTAGGTGTCCTTCACAAAAATGGTGTGAAGAGGACACTGTGTCTTTCTTTATCTGCTTCATAGTGTTTTCTAAATTCTTAACATGAATTAGTAGCTGGCAAAGACTTACTTATTGCCTGAAAACAAATCTGATCTGTTCTCAAATTATTCCATCAAGAAGGTAGTCTGTTTGATTCAATCACGATACTGCTGAACATATATTAACTATAGGCATGAGACAGTAAATAATTTACAAGAACTACTTTTGAGTCTAAAAGTAACACCACATTTTTTATGGGAAAGCACTCAGAGCCGCTTAAATAAATTCACCTTAAACATAAGGTTTTATGCAATAAACACCCTTTAACCAAGAGAAATGAGTGGTACAGCAGCTTTATAAAGGGCTCACCCTCAACCCACAGAAACTTTTATCCGACGCACAGGAAACAATGACTTAAAAAAATTAATATAAAGAAAGGAAGCTTAAAATGCCAAGAGGGACAAAAATCTGAAAAAGGTGAGTTAAAATCAGAAATTACTGTCCCAAAGTTTGTTTCTAAAACCCAGAGTTTTCAAACACACAACTAGAACTATGGCCACAAAATTTACAATCACAACACCACTTCAATTAGAATAGCCTTAAATAAGCTTTCTCACTTACCAAATTGGTACAAATTTGGTTTTCATCTTTAAATTCAGATGGTCAGGAGCCACAGGAATGCAGAGAAATGAGCGAACTACTATTAGGAGCGTTACTTCTGGTCAGAAATGGAGTAGTTTGTATTAAAAACCTTAGTATATATACCTAGCAGCTTCATCCCACGGATGTCTACACTATGGGAACAGAGACACACAACACAGAGGGAAACAGCGTGTAGGCATAAACACACAGTGTACTAGCATCATGGTTAGCTCTATGATGGCATGTCAAATACCACCTCGCATTCTTTTTCAAGCTATCTCATGAATGGGGAATAGTGTGTGTGTGTGTGTGTGTGTGTGTGTGTGTTTGTGTGTGTTTGACAGAACAGAATATGTACTTCGCACTTACTTTTTAAAAAGGCCAGCAAATACTGATGGAGGGGCATCTGTGTGTGTATGCCAGTACACACCAGTTAGGAAAATGTTTCAACAGTGGCCTAAGCAATGGAGTTATTTTTTTCCTTTTTATGGTAGTCTACACTTTCCCATGCTTCTACAATAACCATCTACTGCTTTCTTTTTAAATAAGAAATTTAAATAAAAACACAGGGCAATTGTGTGCTAATTTTGTCCCAATGCTATGGAGAATCAACTGTTCAAGAAAAGAATCAACATTATGTAATCATTTTCAAACTCCCCTTTCATGACCATTTAAAGGGGGCTTCTAAAGCTAAGCAGAGACCCCAGCAGGAAATAAATTTGCAATTCAACAGGTGCCCCCACAGAGATACTGCAAGACGAACCTTCAGGGGTGATGGCAATAATTTCCTTTTATTATTCCTTTGCACCCAAGACCTTTTCAACTCTTAGAGAAGGCTGCAGAAGTTAATAGGTCCTTAGTATGTACTCTGCCGCCCGCCTGAACGGATTCCCAGCCACAAGGTAACCTGGCCCTTTCACAGCGACCACAGCAAATCCCCTGCAGGGAAGGGGCCCCTGGGCAGCTCTGCTTCCGGCTGGGCAGGCAGAGACCTAACCAGCAGCGTTCCAAGCAAGACAATCCCCACATTCACTGGCCGACAGAAACGAAGTGGGAGGGAGCTTTATTTTTCCTTAAGCTTTATTGAGGAATGCTATTTACCTGTCATAGTGATGGTTCACCCAGCAGGAGCTTAAAGGAAAAATCGCCTTTCAGCGCTACAGCAGATTTCCTGGCCAGAGGCCAGCACAAAATAAACATATTTACTTAAGCCTCATTCACAACTTTCAACGAGAAACTGCTAAACCCAAATTGAAACAGGTAGATCTGTGAGATAGGGCGATGGCAGCGACCATATGGCATAGCAGGTTTCAACTTTCTGTTTTCATTTAAACTCAATGGCACAAAAAATACCATAACTAAAATAAATACAACCAAAAGTCATCCCAATGGGACATTCCAAAATTACACAGAAAAATAGTATAAACCTTAATACTGGACCTTCTTAACTCTGAAAAGAATAAAGCGACCACTGAAACAACATGAAGATCAAATTTACCCAACAGCAATACTATTCATTAATGTGTCTTAATTCTGAAATGTGTATATACACACAGATATTTGAATTACAGAAATTAAATATTGTGGAAGGCTTCACATTGCTTCAAAATGGTGGAACTAGTCTAAATACGTCTTTTGGAAAATTATATTGTAAAATATTATTTCAAGCTACTATATACTCACACATAAAGCAAATTTATGTTTCATAGTTCAAATAGTATTAGAATTACACTACCAACAGCAAACATGACCCAATGAGCTACTTAAATGGAGCAACTTCCTTAATGGATGCTTATCTTGAGAAAAGATATCTGATATACTCAGACTTTTACAAAAGCTATCACTGCACATTTTTAACTGAAAATGAAGTTCTGTCTTGAAATTAATTGCTGGGTTGTTTTTGAACCTCATCTACACATATCAAGAAATAGCCCCCGTTTGCAAAATGAGTTTCCATCTAGCTTTGAGAGTACTCTACCATCACAATAACTGCTTCACAGAAATATTTTTAACAGCCATGCCAGGACCTATTCTCAGCCATCAGCGTGAAATTTTCTGCAAAACCAGCACAACGGGCTTTAATATCCTCACTGAACGCCACCAGAGGAGGCTACCTGGCATCCACACAATATCCACATGCAGAACTACTCAACTTTTTTTCTCTCTCTTTCCACAAAGGTGCGACAACCAATCATGGAGGCTTAGAGCATGAGAGGCGCACTCAGCCAAGTAACTGGGCCTGGCTCTGTTAGCGGCCATCTCTCACTACCCACGAGGGAGTTCGCAAAAATTAAGGAACCCGGCAACTTTCTTTGGCGATACTAGAGTCACCAACTCATTAGAGGATCTCAGACCTACTTTCCCATCATAGAAATGAAGGCGCAGTAACTTCCCTCAGCCTTTTTTCTCAGATTTTAGAAGCTATTTCCTCAGTTACTATTCAATTGCATTGTTCCTTACTATACAGAATAGCTATACAAAGGAACATTAATTATTGCCAAGCACTAGACAAAAGTATGGCAAGCTAATGGGCTTTTGAAATGAAACTAGTCCATTTTGAGATGCTCAGTAAGAGTAAAGTACACAGTGATCTAAAGATAACCACATTAAAAAATGTTAAAGGTCTCATTAATTCTTTATTTGATTATAAACGGAAACACTTTGATATGTCAGACAAAATAAAAAATACCACTGTAATTAATTCATTTGTTGTACTCTTATTTTTTATTGTGGTTCTCTGAATATTTTAAATTATAAATACACTTAATAGTACTGAGCAGCTACTGCTCTTGAATTTATACAACTGTGTTAATATAAATTATGAAAATGAGCCTCCATTTTTCATATAAGTACCTTATGTGAATAAAATGCGAAAAAAAAATGGAAACTTTCTACTAAGTGGGTTGTACGGTGTACTCTGAGACATGAATTGTTTTGCAAAATTTCTGGTTCAAACAAATTATACTAACTAGGTACACCAAGAGGCACTAATGACTAATGCTACAATATCTATAATCCTACGGGATATAATTTAAAACCTAATGCTTTAAGATAAAATCACCTTATAAAGACAGACCCACTACATATGAAAAGATAAAATTTTAAGTTAGCACCTCCGCACTACAGTTTCTACAATTTGTCTTGAGATGAAGTTCTTACCAAATTGCCCAGACTAGCTTTAAACTCACAATCCTACCAAGTAGCTGGGGATATTTACAGTGCCACCATCCCAAACTTCTAGACTACATTTCTTTAAAAAAAAAATTTTAGCTAAACTGCTATAAAATTTTAATTTCATCCGACGAATAATGTTAGAAATAGAATAATTTGTTTTGCTATTTAATGACTACGGAACCTTTCTCCAAGTAATAAACATTTATGCTCTACTCTCACCAATTATTTTTTACTTGACCTTTTCTCACCATTTTGAAGAAAAGAATAGCACCTATTATTTCTCTAGAAAAGTCTGTTAGCAAAGACCATGAGTTCCCTTTTCCATGTCAATGTGGTCAAAGATATCACCTCCCAAAATTTCAGACTGAAATAACAGCAGGACACACATCGCTTTGTCATTCCAGCTACAAGTTTCTGTTTCAAATCCTGAGATCTGTTTCTACTGACCTACCACATAGCACTTTCATTTTTACTTTGCTGCATGTATGACCCAGTAACAACTCCAACACAAGCTAAATTTCACACAATAGTAAGTAGTATTAAAATACACCTATAAGTTATTTTTCATCATTTCAATCTAGGCTGAAACTTCAGCAGGGATATCAGAAGTAATCATCAAGTCTAAAAAGACCAAAGCACACTCCTGTAGTCTCCCATGTTTTCCACATTTCCGAAGCGTATTTCCAATTCCATTTTCCCCAAGTCTTCAACTCTCTTAAGGAAGAGCAATACGTGAATATTTTTTGACAAATTAATTAGCAAAAGAAGTGACACCCAAAGTTACCCCTTTAGAACAAAGCCTACTGTGACCAACTCCTTCTCTTTACAGCCCTTTATCAGACAGTGCCTCTGCTCTTTGCCCAAGGATGACCTACAGCAATGGAGGACTGTTGCTTTGGTATCTTTAGACTTCATGCACATGCCTAGTGACTCTGCTTAGGCTCTAGTTTAAATGTATGAAAATGTATGAAAAATAACTCAAAGGACCAAACTGCATAATAGATATTACAAAATAGGAAGAAAGTATTCAAACAGGAAAGGGAACTAGAGAGAGGGAAAGGAGGAAAGGGAAAAGAAAAATAATGAGAAAAGAAGGGAAAAAATGGAAACCAAGCTTTTGTAAATAAGGAAGGGAAGGAGGGTGAAGGGAGGGGAAGGGAATGGGGGAAAAAAGAAGACTCAAGATATACCACATACAGGGTCAAATTTCCTATGATGAATGTGTTGCGTATATATCTAAAATAGAGTAATAAACTACAAAATACTTAAAAATGTGTTTTAATACAGTCACATTAGGATTCTATTAGAAGTCTAAAGTAAGCTATGTTGGTAGAAAATTATGGAGACACTAGTTATTTTCATAGAAAATTTTCAACTGCCTTTAAGAGCACAAGGAATATCCAAAAAAGGATTTTCTCAAAGGAAAAAAAGTTATACAAAAGTGTAAGGGGTGGACTGAAAAACGAACACAAGACTTCACAACTTATACCAGCAAGAGGTACAGTCTATTTTTTTAACCTGTTTTTGACTGAACTTCCTAAGCAGCAGAATAGAGGAGCCTGACAATCTAGGAATTGAGAGCCTAGCCTCAAGAGAAAGAGCTGCTTTCTTTCCCACTGTGTGAACAAGGCGAGGGCAGGTGCCGGATGATGACAAAGAGGTCCTGGTAACTGCTGCCTGCAGCTATCATCCAATCCACTCCAGAAGCAGAGCCTGGTGCTGAACAGCAGCTGATCAGACACACGAGTGAGTCAGCTGAAACTCACAGAGGAGACGAGCAGCTGCCAGCTCCAACTGGGCCCTCACGGAACTGCGAGCTACATACACAGTGGTTTTCAGGAGAGTCTGTCTCCCAGCACTAAGTTAAAATGATACAGTTCTCTGGCAATAAGTGTTCCAACTCAGGTTTGGATTGCTCACACTTACTACACTTGTGTCTTCTAGTCTCTCTTCTTACATAATATTGCCATCCTCATAATGCTTAACCATTAAACCCTTGATTTCTATAGAAAGGTTTTTTATAAGGAGTAAACTTCCACAAAGATCTTCTCTTCTTCCTTTAATCATTTAAGGAGCAACTGGTTACTTCTAATTTTCTATTTGCAGAGGTAAAATCACAAGCACTAAAGTAACAAGAAAAGTAGACAAAGAGCAAAAGAGAATTTTAAATATTTAAATATAGTCCCTAAAATAAGGAAAGCATTTTTAGCTGTCATACATATTGTTGTCCTTAAAACAGTCTAGCTACTGAATTTACTCCATTATTTAACCAGGCTTCAAAAGAGGGGTTTGCTTATAAATTAAAAGCACCCAGGGACAGAGAGTCTAGACAACAAAGGAGTTTTTAAAAAGATTTATCTATGCATACTCAATTTGATACAGAAAATAATTTCAAAACTAATGTGAATCTTCAAAAGTGTTTCTTGTAAGTTTTAAGAATACATCAATAATGAACCTAAACAAATGTACTACTCCACTCAACAGTCTGTTGAGTGCTCAAGATTTAGCTAAATAATATGTAATGAAATCAAGTATTTAGCCTTTATGTTCAAAACAGAAGTAGTTTCAATCCAGCATTCTAGAGCCCAAGAAAACCAAGGCCGCCCCAAGTTCTCTCCTGGGAAACGTCAGAATTCAGGATCCCTAACTCCAGATGTTTTAGCCTACATCTGGCGAGTGAAGCTGTATGTATAAAAGGGCAAATAGAAACAACAAGGACTCGACATTGCTCCTGAACTATTCTGTTGTTGTCCTAATTTGGGGGATTTTTGGATCAACCAAAAAGCAGAAGTTTTAAGTGGAAGAGAAGCTGTGACTATATTAAAAGAATAAGCAAAGCTACAGAATAAACTTCAAAGGTCTTTCCTAATAATAGTTACCTAGGTAAGTGTTTCTCATTAATATTTTTCATAATGTATTTAATTTCAAATTTGGTACATACCCAATAAGGCCTGAGGATCTATATCCCGGCATAGTTCTAAGCAAATGCACAGAGATGTCCACAGGCGTCTGTAGCACCATGATGCTTAGTATATTTTGGAGGTTAAAAGACAAAAGCACATTTTTTAACATGTTAAATTAATTACTGATAAACACTATTTGTAGATTATACATTTTTAAAATCATTGGCTTTAAATTCAACATTTAAATTTGTAGATGTGACTGCTTGGTTGGCCTT
>NDGM011143793.1:7500-10252 GCA_002564305.1 Octomys mimax | reverse complement strand
AAAAAAAAAAAAAAAAAAAAAAAGATCAAAACTAAACCAAAGCTGTCTAAACAATGCAACAGTACAAGTGAATGCATAAACCCCAGTTCTTAACCCAGCCCACAGGGTGCAAAGAGAACCTTTTTGGTAAGTCCAACAAACCCAGCACAGTGAGCTATGGGCCACAGAGAAAGACAAGTCGAAACATCATTCATGAAATCATCATCCAAAAAGAATGGCTAAAATGGACAGTGGCCACTGAAGCAGCCTTTCTTTCTGGGATGTTCTTATCTCTACTGCAGATCAATTAACTGGCAACAAGTAAACATTCATCTTCTCAGCAAAAGTGGGGTGCATCCTGTCCTTCCAAGGCAAACCTACCTTACTCTCATTAGAATGCTAGCAATTTCAAAAACTCCACCGACAGGACTGCATGTTAAAGAACTACAATATCAACTTTCTAATACCTTATTACACTCATTGAATGTAAGCAACTCAAAAATGTGGCCTCAAACTTCCATTATATTTATAGAAAGATGCTAAAGTATCCTGTACGGTTCAGGCAATTAAATGTTCCCCTCTCTGTGTCTTATGGATTTTATCTGCTTCTGCCAAAATAATTAGTATGGCAGAGGGTAAGGGAAAAGACTGGTGCAGGTACAACTTTCTAATCTTTTGAAGCCCTCTGCAGGGTATGGTTGAAAAAGAAGATGAAGTGCAGAAAAGAGAAAATGAAACTGGTGTTATCTGAATCATGTAACATTTGGACAAACATAAATTTGTTTACTTATATTAATGGTAAATATTAAGTAATTTTGAATATTTCCACAAATAGTAGAGGATGATTGCCTAACATAAACATGTCGCAGAAGTTAAAGATGTCAATGAAGTCAAATATACACTTTAACAATATATTTGTATGTAAATATATATGTATGTTTATGTACATATCATAATCATAGATATATACACTATCTCCCATATGTACTTAAGTAAAATGAGAAAGTGCACAATTTTCTAATGCCTGTAGTTCTCTAGATTAAATACTGAAACCTTCAATTTCCCTGAGCTTTTTTAATCATCAAAATGATTGGAAAAGATTGGTTATTGTCATAAAAAATCAACCCCATATTGACCCAGTCCCTAGGACCTGCACCCAAAAGGCATGACAACGTAGTGCATTATCTAGGGTGATCAAACGAAGCAGATTTCAGTTTGTTTTCACCTATATGCATTATGAGCAATGAAGTCTTTACTACTTGGATCCTTTTTTCCAAATGAATTAATGAATTAAATTTATCCTTTCACCAGCTGCTAGGCAGCAGATGGAGCCATTTCTGAAGCCTTGTTGAATTCAATCCATAAAACTCATTTCCTAGGATTAGCAGTCCAAAGTTTCTTTTAATGTTTATATACCGCTTGGGATTTTGAATTTCATGATGTTAAACTTTCAATTTAACTATTCTTTTTGCATTTCATATCAAACAATTATGATCTTTTGGATTTCTATAGCAGACATGGTAGGTCACATAAGGACAAGAATTAATTTCAGGAGCAATAAAGTCACACAAGTTACAGTTCTTTGATGTTTGTTCACATTGCTCGACTACCATAGAGATTATTTGCTCTGTGCCTTGGTACTAATGTCAACACAAAGAGTTGTATTTTTGATAGCTATGACTTTGTTTATTAACATACAAATAGATTTAAGCTGCAAGCAAGGCCACTCACTGACATGATGAAAGTTTAAAGTTCTGCAACTTAGCTCCAAGAGTAAGATTGTCACATTATCAGCAAATAACTGCTGTATCTGCCAGGTTAATTTATCTAATAAGAATTTAATCCTGACCTTTACAAATGGTGATAAATCTAATCACACTGAGTATGTAGATATGCATTTTATAACAGTTAACTTTTAAGGATCAAACTACCATGGACAGCTCCAATATTTCTATTCTTTTTGAAAAAAGAATTATGCAATTACTGAAATCACAAAGTCTCAAATGATGAGATTACAGCACAATAGGAACAGCCACTCAAAAATAGTCTCCTTTAAGAATAACTAAATTAGAATCTCATAAAAGTTCCAGTGCACTTTGCAATAAATTGAATACAGATGCCCCATGCTGTCCAAGGTGAAGTGTACCCAAATTCAAAACATAAAAGCTTTTAAGCTTAAAATGATGCTGCTGCTGCAACATAAATATGACTAAAAAAGGGTGAATCACTCTTATATGAAACAGTGATTTCCGCTAATTTGGCACGAGAAATCTATATTAATCTAATATTCTAGTAAACTAAGAAGGCCACACAATAATCATCCCTGAGTAATTGAATATTTAGAAGAAGGAGAAAAGAGAACACTGGTAGTCTTACATTACAAACACAAAAGTAGGAACTCTGAAGATGATATTTGCAAGAAAAAAAAAGTTAGGGGAAGTATAATCTTCATCTTATTTTAGGTTCTGAATTTGACTGTTGCCCTACAACTTATTATTCCTCCATTGTAAAGAGAGTGCACATAGTTATATGCAAGAATACTTCATAATTTTTTTCTTTTAAAATACTGGATTTTGTAGTGTGGCTTACTGTGTAAGGTAATTTGGTCTAACTTTTCCTGAAGTAAGACACTTTTCTGTTGAAAAAATTAAAACTGAAGAAGTTATAGTACTCGCTTCGCCCATTAGCTGCTTTGTCCTTTACAACTGGAGAGAGATCATTAAAACTTCTTTTAAAAACTTCGCTTCCTCCCATGTACAGCCAAGCCAGTGTC
>NDGM011143793.1:0-5000 GCA_002564305.1 Octomys mimax | reverse complement strand
TAGTCTCTGGGCCCACAATAACAAAAAACAGACATTTATAAAAACTTACCGTGTCTGAAGTAGATCGCTGCACAGACACACAACAAAGAAGGAAAACTCCCTCACATCTCAAGATCAGCACGCCCCAGGAGCTGTGCTAGGCTTTCTGACCGATCAGGAAGGGGAGATTTAAAAAAAATTTTTTAAAAACTAGTCTTCTCTTCCAGCAGAATTTATTTATTTATTTATTTTTATAGTTTAGGGCAGGGTCTGTGTTCAGGGTCTCACTACTCGATGAGACTAGTAGTGATCTGCCTCTTTACAGCCTCCCAAGAGCTGGGATTACAGGAGTGAGCCACCACGCCCAGTCTCAGCTCAGAGCGCCCCGGGGGCAGGGCCAGCGGCAACCCCGGAACTCAGCCTCCGGCCCCTGAGCCTGCTTCCAGGTGCTTTAATCCACTGAGCTATTTTAAGGGTCTTCTTCCAGCAGAATTTAAATACCCTTTGGGTTCCTTTCACCCTCACTCTCTTAGGATGTTCTGAAAGCCACTCCATTTAGGAGTCCCACCTCACCTGGGATGCTGGTGACCTCTAAGTCCACATGGACCAACACGAAGCCAGTCTACTACTTGCTTAACTACAGCACAATATTAGATGATTTACAACCGGACTTCTTAAATAGCTACATTTCCCATGCGCGGGGGTGTATACCCTGCAATTCACTTTCCTTCCCAGCATGTGGGTTAATATTAATTCCACAATGTTTTGCAATATATTTGGCATTTTAAGTAATAAATTACATAGTGCAAAACTTCACTGTTCAACGCTCCAACACAGGACAAAATAGGAGCATGTTATTGAATGTGAAAGCTGCCACACTAAGGGGGTGCAGACCACAAGCCCCCAATGAGCCCAGCCAAGGTCCCAGCGCTGCCCACGAGATGGGCAGAGTGTTTGCTCCAAGCACAGAATAGCAGCAACATGATAGCTGACAGTCCCGTCACCAAATCAAGGGCAGTGATTTGCTGGGTATTATTCTGACCAAAGTAAATGTCACTTATTATCAGGAATTTTAAAAAATAATAGCTTTGTAGAAATATAAGTGGCATACTATACTATCTACCCACTTAAAATGTACAGTTTAAAAATTTGTAGTATCGTCACAGAATTGTGTAACTGTCACCAAAATTTTAAAACATGGTCATCGCCTCGCTCCATCCCCTCTCCTCTCAATCCCCGCTGAAGCCCAGGTGAACATTAATCTATTTTCCATCACTATACCTTCACCTATTTGGCTTTACTTGATAATAGTGGAATCATATAACATGTTGTTCTTTATTATAGGCCAATGTCACTTCCTTGTTGTCAAGGTCACCCGCAGTGGAACACGTGTGTCACTGCACTTCCTTTGGCACTGACTTACACTTTCCGGTAAGTGGATATACACGGATATTCACCACTTTATTCATCCACTCATCAGTTAATGGATGTTCATGAATAATGCAGGTATAAATATTAGTGTCCAAATGTTTGTGTGGACTTACATCTTTAAGTCCCTTAAGTATATACCTAGGAATAGAATTGCCGTGTCATTTGGTAATCCATATGTTTAACTGCTTGAGAAACTTTCAAATTAATTCTTTCCAAAGTGCCTGGATAATTTATGTCCCCTCCAACAGTGGGTGAGCATTCCAATCACTTCGTACCTTCACTAACATTTTCTATCATCCTCATTATTACAACTGTCTTTATGTGAAGTGGTATCTCACCAGGGTTTTGACGGGCATTTCTCTAAAGTCTAAAGACACTGAGCACCTCTCATGTGTTTATTTTATGAATTTTGTACTCAGATTTTCTGCCCATTTATAAATTGAGTTTATTGCTTTTACTATTTGGTTGTAGATGTTCTTTATATACATATGCTAAGTACAAGTTTCCTACTAGACACAGAATTTGGGGGAAAAATCTTCCCATTGTATGCATTGTCTTTTTGCTTCTTTGATACTGTTCTTTCAAATACAAAGGTTTTTAATTTGGGGAAGTTTAATTATCTATTATGTTTCTTTAGTCAATCTAGCTAAGAAAGTATTGCTCAATTTGATTTTACAAAGATTGCACTTATACTTTCTTCTAAGATTTTTAGGGTTTTCTTTATATGTTCAGATCTTTGACTCCTTTTCAATTAATTTTTGTATATGGGATTCAACCGCACTTTTTTACATATCTAGTGAATGTACAGTTTCTTAGTACCATTTCTCAAAATAATATTCTTTTTCTATTGAATCTTTCCACCACTCTTATTAAAAGTCTGTTGATTATAGATTTCTAGACTCCCAGCCCAATTTCACTCATCTATTTGTCAGTCTGTATACCATGCCATACTGTCCTGATTATTGTAGCTTTTTAGTAGGCTCTGAATGAGACGTGAGTCTCCCAACTTCGCCCTTTTCAACATGGTCTTAGGTTGAATGCGTCCTTTGGATTTCTGTTGACGTTTAGAATCAGTCTGCCAATTTCATTTTTAGCCAAAACTACTAATGTTTAAAACACTTACTACATACAAAAGAAGAGGACGTCAACTCAGTAGTGACTGTGGGGAAGACACCATCTGAGGCTTTTCACAGGGGATGTCTTATACTGGAAATCACTTGATAAAAACTATCTGGGAGCCGGGGAGATACCTCAGTAGAATTAGCATTTGCCTGGCAAGCACAAGGTCCTGAGTTCAATCCCAGGTACTGAAAAAAAAAAAAAATACTATCTGAACAGTATCATAATTTCTAATTCATGAACATGTCTTTCCATTTATGTGTCCTTCTTTAATTCCTTTCAACAATATTTGTAGTGTTCACAATATAAATTTTATACATCTTTTAGTAAATTTATTCCTAAATATCTTATACTTTCTGAAGTTATTGCAAATAAAAGTAGCCTTTTATTTTCATGTTTTATTTGCTCATTATTCTGTAAGTTGACCGTATAACCTACCTTGCTGAATTTGTAATGGGATCTAGAATTATTTTTTGATGAATTGCTTTGGGATTTCTAAATATGAATGTAGATGAAAGCAAATATCATCTGAAAATATAAGTAGTCCACTACTTACTTTCTAATCTAGGAAACTTTCATTTTATTTTTCTTACCTAACTGCCCTGAATAGAGGAGAAGTGGGAAGACAAAACATTGTTTAGGTGGAAAGAATCCAGATATTCAATGCCAAATGATGTTAGCTAATTGTGGAATGTTTAAATCTCAATATCAAAAGAATTTCTCATTTAAAGCTAACCGTTACCTGGCACAATAATTGGCCCTACAGTGGTTTAATCCCTAGGGGGTCCAAAAAGAAATCCCATGCTCTAAAATTTTATGAGCATTTGGTACGGTTTCTGTCACAGCACTGCACAGAATTCATCCTTAGGAGGACAGCATCATCCTCCTCTGGGGAGGCTGCTTTGGTGGCATAGACATCCTCAAAGAGGTGAGCTGTAGCCTGTGAGAACTAGAGAGCCATGCTTCCCTTTGGATGTCCTAGCACGAGCAGTACAGGCCAGCTAGATTCCAAGCTGGTGGTACTGCAGAGGTCACACAGATTCAACCCTGGATTCCCCACCTTGCGTGCCAATGCTGTGAGCCTGCTCTGTCAAATTCAGGTATAGACAACACACCTAGCAGTAAATTAATGAGCCCAAGGCACAAGAGTCCCACCTACTCACTTGACACTTTCAACTGCTATGGATGGACTCCCCCAATATCTTGTGTCTAATTGTAAAAGTAATTATCTTTACAGTAACAAAGATGTGGCAAAATAAAATCAGATATTGGGAAAATTATAACACCAAATGGCATCTGAATAATGAATGGAAAATGAGACATCTCTGAAATAGGAACATAGTAGGTCAGAAATGATTTCATAACAAAGATGAGAATGATAATGACATCTTCAACAATAAGGGTAGCCAACATTTATTTTACTCCAAATCATAGACAAAGGCTATTCTAAATGCTTTTTATGGATTGAGAAGCAGAGGTACCAAAATCTAACTAAGGTCCCCACCTACATACTTGTAGCAATGTTGCCAAGGTAGAATTCAAGCTCAGATGATCCGATGGCAAATTCCATACCCAGAACTATACAGTACTACAGAATGTACTCCTATCCATGTATCCTTTCATATCACCAAAACTGCCACAGGTCTGAGGAAGTTTTCCCATGAATTTTTTGGTGATTTCTTTATTCTTTCTTGTGTTCTTGTAAGAGATACCAGGTATGAGAGGGTTTCTCATGTTGCTTCTTCAAGACTTTTACAAATCAGTTATCACTCAAGAAAGTAAATTTTTCTTCACAGCAATGAGGCAAATTATAAGCTTTTAACATCTTTTAAAAAATCAGGATTTTAAATATTGGGAACTACACGAATGCTAAGCTATAGATCAAATTACAGTAAGGAGTGAAATGTTTCGTGACAGGCCTGTTGTATCCACACCACTTCCTGGTTTTGGATGTCTATATTTATTTCTGTATCTTTTCAGCACAGCCATGTGACCAGACAAAGTCTCAGCCCTGCGAATGGGACTCTGAAGGATCAAGCAGGTGACTCTCTCAACCCGTGACCCTTTTAGGTCATCCACCACTCACGACCCAAAGCTCCATGTCACCATCCATGGAGAGGATCCTAGTCCACACTCTGTGCAGCTGATGGTGCCACGTGGAGCATGAGCACATGGTAGGCAGAGGGGCAGCTGCCACCAGTGTTCGGAGCACATGCCCCACAGCGGCTTGGTGAGCTAGAGACATTTCATTTTGATCCTTCAGAATCTCATTCTCTCTTTTTTTTATTTAACTTTTTATTAGCATATATTTGCAGTACATGCAGGATGTTCAAAATTACATTTATTGGTATAATTTAGAGATACTTAATGATCGTATACATTATAGGGAATTTGTACCTGTACATGGAACATCTTTTTTTCCCATAATTTTATTGATAAACAAATAGCAATGAGACAGTTTCAAATCAAAT
>NDGM011143790.1:0-22555 GCA_002564305.1 Octomys mimax | reverse complement strand
TACCCTTTTTCACAGAGGTGGGAAGTAAGGCATCAAACCCACATGCAATCAGGCATGCTGAGATAGAGAAACTATTATGTATTTATTTCTTCCCAACACATTTTTCATGAGTCTATTTATAACATTGTCTGAATCTCTAACTAATGCTTATTAGACAATAACAAAGCCATACACTCTTTTTAAGTTTGTTGACATGTTCTCCACCGTCTTAGAAACCCGAGTGACCTGTTAAAGATTTCTCATACAATTTATTTTTGCCATTTCACCTTTTTTGACAAGTCTGTCTTTCCTCTTTATTGTTACAGTCTAGAGTAGGAAGCCTTTTTTGTTCTAATAGTTGGTGAGCGGTATGGAAGAAAAACGAGACAGTGATGGTAATATTTGAAACACTGATGTTAACTTCATAAGAAACATGCCTCATAATCAAATAAATATCAAAATGAAATAAACTGGATGAAAAGTGTCTGCATTTTTCTTAGAAACCACCAGGCTGCCATAAAAAAATGCCAAAATTGCTCAAAAAGCATAGATTTTTTTCCTCCAACTTCTGGAGACTCAGATCAAAGTGCCAACAGAGATGGTTTCTGCTAGGGAGCCTCTTCCTGGTTTACTGGCCCCTGCTTGTCACTCTCCCTCCATAGTCTTCTCCTGGGTGTGCAGGTGGAGGGTGGGGGAGGTCTTTCCCTTCTGCTTACAAGGCCACTTAGTCTACCTTGCAGTCCCCATCATCCTCATTACTTAATCTAAGCTAATTATTTCCTAAACACTGTGTGTCCAATGCTATCACATTAAGGGATTCAGCACATGAATTTGAGGGGCAAACAATTCATTCCATGGCATAGGCTATAAACAAATACACAGCATCTTTATAGTTCAAAACTGTATAAACACTGTTCCTAAAAAAAAAAATATCTAAGACAAATGTGTTCTCTACAAGTTCTCAACCCCAGCGTTGGACCTTAAATAACATAAGTTCTAAGAAAATAATTAAAATAAAATCTAAGTAAAATTGACCAAGAATAAGTTTCATTAAAAGTGGAGAAGTACTCCCAAATCTTAGAGAATTTGTGTTTTGTTTTCTGCTTGTCATACCAGGCATTGAGCTCAAGACCTCACACTTGCCGGGCACAGGCTGTGCCACTGAGCTATGTCCCCAACCCCAAGAATCTATGTTTTGATTTACACAGAGTATTGAACATACTCTAAAATAGCAAGTTAAGATATATTGAAAATGCCATTTCCAAAATAGAAAATGGGTTGGAAAAGGATAAACACTGTTAAGAATGTAAAATTCCATCTAATTTTAGGCCTTTTAGAAAATAAAATTAAAATTTTACCACTGGATTTGAAATGAAAAAGAAGAGTTGCAAACACAAAAAATAAAATCATGGGACTGCAAGAAAGGAAAGTAGAAACACAGGCAGGCTGTAGCAGAAAGTAAAATGCATGGAAATAAAAGTGTCAAGAAACATGAGTTAGGAACCCGAAGAATTCATACAGTAATTTGGAACTGAGGCTGGCAACAAAGGTAAGTAAAATACTTCGGAGCTCACAGCACCATGCTTACAGTTCTAAGAGAGGAAAGCATTACTGATACTGCCAAGGCAATCAGCTCAGGAATTACCTGTGGTTGTGTCCACAGTACTAGCATGAAGATCACAAGTATTGCCGACACTGTCACCTTCCGGCAGGAGGCAGTTAGAACCATGACTCCAATAAAAATAATGGAACAGTGCCTAAGGTTGTCCTGACCATTGTTGTCCATGAAGTTGCTTTCTGGGGACAGCTAGATAACTCTCAAGACCTAGTGCACAGTGAAAATTTATGATTGTTTCTGTAGGTCCGTGCTCCAACCCGATAGTTATAGCCCAACAGATTTCCAACATCGTTCTGGGATATGCCCATTACCTTAAAAAGTACAAAACGCAGCCTGGTCTTGCTAAGCTAAGAAGAATGGCTAACTCTACCCTGAGACAGAATGAGGCACTTATTTAATCCCTACTACCCATTTGTCAACATCCAAATTCCTTTAAAGGCAGTGAGAGGGCATACGCAGAACAGAAATAGCTCAGCAATATGACCCAGCATATAGCAGCCATCATTAATCCACAAGGCTCCAAGCCCTGGGTCCAGGTACTTTCTCTGTTGCAGCTCATTTAAAAGACACAAATGCAAGAATAAAATTATTAAAAGACTTCCATGATTACACCTAATTTAGCGATGAGCACTAAATCCCAACCATGGCTCCCCTCTGAACATGGACCCTGGACAACAATGCGGGTTGCGATCCTTGAAGGCAGCATGTCTATTATGTTTTAGATGGTGCAAGAGCTAAATACCTGATTTCAATTTACTTCATTCCCAAGCCTTCCTAACCTTAAGTGACTACTTCAATCTCCAGCTTTTATTCCCATCATCAATTCCCAATCCTTAATAAAACTTCTTCTTTCCATTTGCCTTCATCTCTTTCAATTGATTAAAAAAAATCTGAAGCATATGCAAAATCTTAAAAAGAAAAAAATAACTGTTAAAACTTTTTACAGGCTTTCTTTTACCCAACGTCAAACAAATGAGGCTTTCTCTTTTTAAAATTAGTTTGTTGTTAGCCAAGCATGGTGGTGCATGTCTCTAATAACAGCACTGAGGAGGCCAGGGCAGGAGGATCACTGCAAGTGTGAGACTGGCCTGAGCTACATAGTGAACTCAAAGCCAGGGTGAACTACATATTGAAATCCTGTCTCAAGAAAAAGAAAAAGAAAAAAAAAAGACATCAAGATCATCCTTATTATCACTATAAAATAGTGCACTTGAAAAGTAAAGTAAATTTCTAGCAATTTAAGAAATTCTCATCAACTTTTGACCCTAGAATCACTTCCAAGATTTAGCATTAGTAAGATTAGTTCTTTTGAGTTGTACTGGTAATTACTGATATCACGTTAAAGAAAATATTTATAGCTTTAATTCTTGCTTTCTCAGCAGCAACGAAAACTAGCACTTTCAATGTGGAGGGCTATAAGTTATAAATTGAGACAAGGGACAACCAAGGCCATGCTTTGAGCCACATTAGAACAAGGAAACTCTGCCCTTTTCTGGTCACAGCTGGAAGCCCTAGGACTAGTGACTACTGTGGCACTTACAGAGCAGGGTAAGACCTGCTGAAAATAAGGCACCTGCGGAAGCTACAGTTTCTTTATTGCCCCCCTCCCCCATCCCCCACCTCCTGCCTTGTCCTTGCCTTTGCCAGAATGCTTTGTTCTTCTCACTCACCCACCACAGTCAAGTCACCATTGCTTTTCCCAGAAACACTCACTGCCCTTCACCCATTGTCCTTCACACAGATGTGAGCAATAAATATCAAGGTGTGGCCTTGTGGCTTTTTGTTCCACTCAGCAAACATTGAGTCATCCCAGGACCTGCTACCCCTATTCCTTCTCTTGCTCTTTATTCTCTGAGTGCTATAACACTGGTGGGAGACCCAGCTATCTTGGGGTATGAGGGGTTCCTGATATCTGGTGCGTAGAAAGGGCCAATGATATTTCAAACTCCTGTATCCACTTCTGAGCTCTTTCTTTAAACTTTCTTCCCATCTTCTTTGGCCATTGTTCTGTCTGGTATGTAATTTCATTCACTTTCCTTTGCTCTGCATGCTGAATATTTGTTAGCTAATTTTTTTTCATATAGAAATTATCTATAATGCTCTGGACTTGCACATGCTCAACATGTAAGTTCTTGGATAACAGGGTAACAGGTAACGGACAGTTTGTGGTATCATCAGGAGGTATAAGCTGGCTGTTGTTTTGCTGTACATTTTTAGTCATTGCTTTCTTTTTCTTTCTGAAAACAATTAGCCTTGTGTTTCCAAAAGTTTTAACAATTTTTCTCTTCCCCTGAAATTTTAAAATTAAAACTGCATGTTTTTTTCTTTTTCATGTGAGTTTCTCTACGTATTTATTGCATCTTTAAGATCTCCTGAGACTGGAAATTTGTCCTACTTGGAGAAAGATGCATTAAATTTTATAATTACTTCCTTTCTTTATATAACCTTATTAAGTCTTGTTAAACTTCTATATTTTTTATCTTTTAACTTTATTTTTCTGAGAGCTTTTTGTCAACTTTATTTTCCCCAGAAGTAATTTTTGTTTTCAGCCATATTTATTCCATGACTCATCCTAGTCACTACATCTTATACTGGAGCAATCATATTACTTAATTCTTAAGAGTGTTTCTCACTTAATGCTTGTTCATCCTTTTTTGAAAGTGGTATCTTTTGAAACAAAAATACATGGGTTAGTAAGATTTCAAAAAACTTGAAATCTCCCTTTTGTATTCAGCATTATACTTCCCCTGTGATCAGTTGTAACAGGTATTTATCTTTGTACTTTTCTCCATGCTGTTCGATTTCTGTAAAAGCCAGTGTTCCTGACACCTATGCATTTATAGTTCCTGTTGCTTAAATTAACTAACTGACCTGCACTCCCTCTGCATTCACATTTCATCCATCCCACCAAAATAAACAGCTTTTCTAAAATAAGGATTGGTCGCCTATTCTGTGAAAGGATAGTGTGTGTTTAAAAGCAGGAAAGTGGGATTGGTGCAGCCATTATGTACAACAGAATGGAGGACCCTCCAAAAGACAAAAGTAGATCTGCCATATCGTGCCGAAGTCCCACTTCAGGGTATCTATTCAAAGGCAATAAAGTCACAATATCAAAGAGAAACCTGAGTGCCTACATTTACCACAGCAGTCTTCATAACAGCTAAGCTATGGAGTCAACCTAGGTGCCCATCAACAGAAATACGAATAAAGAAAATGTAGCATATGAGACAAGAACACCCGGCATCTGTCAAGGACCTTCAGTTAGACTTCTATGGTATATCTCTGACTACAGCCCTCTTCAGCTGGAAGTAGCCAGGTTGGTCTTCGACCCTTGCCCCCGTCATGGCAGTTAAGGGTGCTTGTTCAGAGGGTAATATTATAAATAGCTAAGATAAGTAGGAATATTGTAGGCAGGCAGACAGGGCTGGGCCCTCGAGAGGGCAATGCAGAAGACAACTATGGCTGGAGGACTAGTCACTGAAGGCCAGGCTTAAAGAAAAGAAACTACCCACCTAACTTCTGCTAGGAATGTACAGCAGTGATTGATCATCTAAGTAGGCATCCATCACCCTGGGTGGAGGACCAAACCTCCTTCATCCACCCCTCCAGGAAAGGCCTTGCCTGCCCTTGTAAGCTTGCTCTGTGACTTGTTTCTCCACTTGATTCCCATTTAATCATTATTACCTTAGTGGTTGCATTTGTTGTGCACTTATTGGTTGACCAGAGTTTTGTCCCACCTCACATCCATCCTATGATTTGCCATTGGATCAACATTACCTAAGTGACTATACTTGCAATCTTATTGATTGGTTACAGTTTTGTCCCACCTTAAACCAGTCTTACCTTGTGGCTTTCCTCAGTGAAACATCCTGAGAAGCTGGTTTGTGAGCAAGCCACTTTTTGGGCCCACTTCTGTCCCTCTCAGACAGAAACTCTCAATTCTTTCTACTTTATCTCTCTTAAAAAAAAAAAAAAAAAATATNTATATATATATATATATATATATATATATATAATTATTACCACACTGAGCTATAAAGAATAATTTTCTATCCTTTGCAGCAAAACTGATGAAGCTGGAGGACAACAGGTTAAGTGAAAGAAACCAGATATAGAAAGACAAGTACCAATGTTCTCTTCATGTATGAAGTTTTTAAAAAGTTGACCTGAAAATATAATAACTATTACTAGACATGGGGAAATGGTGTAGAGGTTGGAGTGGGAAAAAAAGAGGTTGGATTTGATCAGTGTGGGTCTTGCACTGTATAGAAATATCATACTGAACATCACTAATATGTACAATTAATGCATAGACAAAATAAACTGGAAAATAAACTGCGAGCAGCTCAGTAGGTTCCAGAACTTGGTACAAGAATTCAAGAGTTCAATAGTAGCTCAATTCCAGTTGACAGTGTGTGTGTGTGTGTGTGTGTGTGTGTGTGTGTTCTTGTGTTATGGAAATTTCCAAAGTTAGAAAGAGCTTTGCCATATTTCTCTCTGAGATGCCTACATAAGGCAAACAGTACAACATTTAGACAAAGCAGCCTTTAGGGCTTTAGCAAAACCAGAGTGTCTATGAGCACAAGAGAAGCACAGGTACTCTAAATGCAGCTGCTAATGGCTTTCTCTGACACCTACCTCTTGGCCAGTTCTGTTCATAGATGTTAGACTTTTTGTTAGGTAGATCTTGTTAGAGCTTTTCCTGATCCGTCTGCAGGAAGTGATGCTTTCTAGTCTTTGGTCCCTTCCACAGTGAGGCTCTCCTTTCTTACTTTTCTGTCACTACAAATCCATCTGCTTTCTATTTTTATAGAATATCTCACATTTAAGTTGTATTTTCCAGTGCAATTTTGATTTCATTCTTTTCAAAATATAATTTCTATCATTGCAACGAGATCCTTGGCAGGAAGGAAGGTGGTTGTACATGTTCAAATTGTGGTCTGGAACGTCTAACTGCTGTGTTCATCTTAACATTAATTGGCTGAACACCTGACCTTAAGCTAGTATCAATTTAACACTTGAGTGTGGTGATTTCTATGAAATCTCTTTCCAAAGCTTCTCTATTTCAGTCAAGCGTTGGGTCCAGTTATGACTGCAATTAAAAATTAGTTTTAATCTATTATGTTGAAAAAAAACTTGAAAATGAGTATACACAGAATCAAAAACCAATTGAGACGTCTTATTTGGGGGAACAAAGATTAAATGTAACCCATAAAAGACTGTGACCTTAATTAAACTGACTTGAAGGAGAAAATAAACTATGTCTTCCCTAAGGGTAGGAGCATTAGGATAAAGTAATTATTGCAAGAGGTGGAGGACATTTGATTGACTGCAAAGAGCTAGAAGAGAAGGTAGATTAGTGAGTTACAGAAAGATACTGGTTAAAACTCTGTAAATGTGGGCGATATTAATACCTGGTTACTGTTCAAGATGCCAGAGAGTTGTGTAAAGCAGCTACAATTAGACATTGTCTTATTAATTAACAGCTTCCATTTTCAAGGTGCCTCATTACTATAATTACAACAGATAAGGAAAAAAAATCTCACATCTCACTGTGAATCAGCATTGAAGCAGATATGTGAATCCTCAGTTCTATATTTAGCACCTTGAATCAATTTGATATTCCATTACTTGAATATATTTCTTAAAACAAAATAATGGGCATATTTCTATTTCATTTATAGGGGTTCTATGAGTTTTTAACATGATCCATTTAACTCAATTTAGCTTTACATTTCCAATGAATATACTAATAAAACTTACTACACAAAACAACATCCATTAGTAGCAGGTTTTTATTCTTTTGTTTTGTTTTTTCCCTTAAAGACATCTTACATGTTCATACCTGGTAATCTGAACAACTAATTTGAAGATAGCTTCATGTAATACAGCAACGATAGTTGAATTCCTGTTATGTTGTTTAGTGAAATCTTGTATTGTTTCTAATGCTGTTTTTTCCTTCTACAAGGGCCTAAGTTCAATCCCCGGTCCCGCCAAAAAAATAAAATAAAATAAAATAAAATTTTATATTCTTTAAAAATAAAAAAATCAGATAATTTTATAAAAAGCCTATAGTTGCTAGAATATCTTAAGTCAGTGAAATGAAAAATATCAACCTTTTGACTTCAGAAAGTTAATATTTTCTTTTGTACCATCATAGAAATTAGGTTAGTCATGGGTCTGTGTAGTTAGAAGATTTGTTTTACTGTGTTTTGTTTTAAATCAGAATCCTGCAGAGTATAATTTTCAAGTCAAAAGTGTAACATGCTATTTTCAAAAAAGGTTTTTTATAGGACATATTTCTTAATAACAAGTAGTCTTGTTAGCTTGTGATTTTTAACAAAACATACTATGGCTAAGAGAGAAAGAACTAAATAGTACTTGTAAATACATCTTACCCAAGAAAGTTAAGCTCATTATTTTGTTTGAATTGCTAAAAAACCATGCTTTCATCTTTCTTTGGTCATGTTCCCAGAAATTGCTGATATATTTAAAGCAAATCAATAATTTATATGTCTTCTTTCAGAAGACTAAAGAAATGATCAAATTAATCTTTTCCTTGGGTCAACATATGTTCTGTGAAAGTGAGATAAAGAGTAGATGACCCAAACGAATTGAAAGTTGGCCAATGCAATAAAGAAAAAAGTCTATTCCTTGATACATCTGAGCTCTCATTACAGAGGAAAAAAATGGCTAAAAAGTAACTCACTTTGTGATGTTAATACCATGTTTTATGGAGAATAAATGAATTCTTCAATGACAAGAACACTGATCTTTCCTATACCTGAACTGCCAGAGATTGAAATGTTCCTTGCCTCATCTATAGACATAATTACACTTGCCATGTCTTTCATATTGCTATAAAATAAATTTAAACATTCAATGGCTAAATTTCATCATGATAGTATAATTTAAATTGTCATTGTATTATTTTAAACTTTGATACATATCATATATGGGATTAAAAGTTGTAATTTTTACCAGTAGTTGCTTGTTTCTTTTAATAGAATAAGACAAAAATTATGTTTTCAGATCTATGCATTATTTTAAAGAGTTCTGGTTTAGCAATCAAAACATTTTATTCTAAAAAAACTAATACAATTTTTTTAATGTATGTATTTGGTACAGTCTCACTACACAGCTCAGACTGACAATGATCCTCCTGTTTTCAGCCTCACTAGCCCTTCTGGAATTACAGGTATGCACCACCATGCCAGGACTCAGTCACCCACTCATGGTGCCTGGGGGCAGGGCCGGGGCAACATGTTGTGCTGGGAATCAAATCGCAGTCCCTATACTTGCCTAAGCAGGCCCTTAGTCCACAGAGCTATCACACCAGCCCAAACTAATATAATTTTAGATTACCTTTCATGTGCCAAAAGGAAAAAGGAGAAATTCAATGACAATGGTCCAAGTAATCTGCTTATATTTGCCATTTAGAATGAATCTGGATGGTGCTCCAGATTTTAATTTCCTTATTTTACACATGACAAAAATTGAGCAAAGGCAGCTGATGGCAAGAAGACAGCGATTTCATTTCGTTGCAGGGCTGAGACTAAAACTCAGCCCTCTGACTCCTAGTTGATTAGCCTTTCCACAATATCATACTGCAACCCTTTAATTTACAAAAATCAAAGAAAAAGATTAAATGAGATGGGAAATGAAATTCAAAGTTACTAGGATCTTCTAAAGCAGAAGTTGTTGAAGATTAGCCTTAAAAAGAAAAAATTTTCCACCACTAGGTTTCTTATAAAATTGTGTTTTATATTTTAGGTTGTCTAATTATGTGTATATCTATAAGGAATCTGATCAGTTACTAGGTATGTGACATGTAGAATTTTTTAAGTCCTGAAAATGAGATTTCTTTTGTTTTTGTTCTCTGAATGACTGTTCACATTCTATTTTTTTCCTATGTAACCTACTTTTCAGGCTGATGTCCCGGCCATAAATAGATCAATGAACTTATCGAAAAGGCTATAGATAAAAATATAGTTCTTAAAAAAAACTGCACTTAATATCAGTCAATAAAACACAAGTATTTCTCGTGTTGTTAACATGACATATCACTAGCAGAACTCCTAGTTGATAAGTCACTGCACATCTTTAAAATAAAGTAAGGTTCTGATCCAATATAAGGTATTATTAATAAGAATTCAAATAAGTCATTCATTTATAGCCAGAACGAGAGAGCTTGCTAGGATTCAGGGTAAAGCAAGTTCCTTGGATAACATCACGAGGTAGACAGGAAAACTGGATGAGGATTAAAATATAGAAGGGACAGCTGATATACCTGTTCACCTTTTTATAACCTACCTTCAGTTTCACAGTTGAGCATTCATGTTCCAGTTATCTACTCTCTGACATGAGGGTTTTGGAGCACAGAGTTTTAGTAGGTAAATAAATAATGCAGTGGCTTCTATAGAGAGAAAGATCAGTGGAACAAATAGGAAGGCACAGGTCCATTGGAGGAAACTCTAAGAGGGTCAGAGACCCTTTCTAACTCAGAAGTCTATTAGTTTAACTTGTAAAGCCAAGGGGAGATTTTATGAAACCCAGCAGAATTTAAACAATGAAGAAAATGAGAATAATGGCAATAAAGATATTTTATCTAGTTTGCCTTTATTGAAAAAAGCACGAGTAAGACGTAGTAGAAATATAATGTTGGATTTCATTAAATAAGGCTGTGTAAAAGGGAATATGGCAAATCCTGAGATGTCACACAGAATTAAGTATTAAAATCAGAATTTTCTTTCAAGTACCTAGGACCTGGTGAAGAAAATAGACTTTTTAGCCATACACATGGATTTTTGTTTTATTTTATTTATTTCTATTGTTTATAATAGAAATAAGCATTTAGAAACAACTTTATATTGTAAATTTTCAGTGTATTTTGGCACAGGGTCTACAAGGTCTCACTACATAGATCAGACTCGTAGTCATCCTCCTGTTTTTAGTCTCCCAATTCCTGGGATTACAGGTGCGCACCACCACACTCAGTCTCAATTGCCATCTCAGAGCACTTGGCATAGCAGGCCTGGGATCAAACCCTGACCCCTGTGTCTGCCTAAGCAGGTGCTTTAATCTGCTGAGCTATCTGGCCAGCCCTAGAGTGACACCTTTAAATAGCATCTTTCAGGCAGATTTCATTTGAGAAGACAATTCTGACTCCCTCCCCACAAATGCACATATACCAATTTCTTTAATATATAAGTCAACAGAACTGCAATCAAAGTTACTTTAAATAACTATCTTCAGCAGCAATCATACACAAAGAATTTGCCCATGATGTAAATTAAATCACTTTCCTATTGCCATTCTTAGAGCTGGGGAGATGGCTCAGTGGAATAAGTGCTTCCCTGGCAAGCRCAAGAGCCTGAGTTCAATCCCTGGTTCTGAAAAAAATAAAATAAAATAAAATTCTATTGCCATTCTTTGATATATCTACCCTATAAGTTGGTGTAATCAGACAGAAAAGCATTTACAAAGTACAGAATTTCTTAACACACAGGAAAATAAAAAGAACTTAAAGGAAGTTCATTTTCTCTTGGGATACACTTATTTTACAATATTAAAAAAGTCACATACTCATGAGAAAATACATTACACAAGAATATACAGTGTTGCTCAGTGATATAATAATAAAATATACACAAGATACAATCTTTTATAGACTCAATGAATATGAATATAAAACTGAAAAAGTTACAATTCTAAAAGAAAAACTGAGAAATAGAAGAAAACTAAATGGAACAAAGAAAATAAAGGAGGATATTAAATACAGAGAGGAGCCAAAATGAAGAACCAACCTAGAAAGAACATACTTCTTGGGAGGAGTTAAAAATGCAAAAATTTCAAAAGTCATAGTTACAGCTATAAACAGAAACACTCCAAATTAAAAAGTAAGAGAAACCTAGGCACATTTAAAAACAGAAGTTAAGAAATATCCCAATAAAACTTTAATATATTCAAGGATAAATAAATAATCCAATAAGTATCTTAGAAGAAAAATATTAAAATAACAATAGTCTAGGTTTTCATTTTACCAAAAATAAAAAGCCAGAAAAAAAAATGTTGATAACAGATACTTTCAATTTCAAATACAGCATTTCCCCGATTAACTTTAAGGTAGCTAAGGTATCCTTTCTAATTAAGAGGCAGCTGGAGAATATTCTAAATCTGAAAGATTCAGAATATAATTTCCCCTCTCTCCTTTTTACGAAGGAAGTCAGAGATTTTTAGTACAAACGTATTCCATGCAATATTTCAGACATGCTTCCACTAAAATGAAACTCACTGTTATCTGAAATTCAAATTAATGGGACCCTTGTATTTAATCTGACAACTTTGTCAATTAATGATTTGGATTGCAAAAATGGGAACCAAACTGGGTATGATAAAATAATTTTAAAATACCTCTGACTTTAAGATACCATGTACAAACTAACACATAATAACTGTCAATGACCTTTCACTCAGACAACTGCAAAACACCTAGGTCTCCTCAGTAGTTCTATTCCCACTGGAAACTCTTGAGCACCTACATTTTCCTACATACTCAGAGGCTCATTCAAATATACTGAGGTTGTGGTATCAATGTAATACTGGCCTGCAGAAATAAGTGAGGGAGAATTGCTTCCTTTTCAATTTTATTGAAGAGTTTGAAAAGTAGTGGCATTAAAATCTTCTCTAAATTTCTTGTGGACTTCAGCTGTGAATCCATCAGGACCTGGGCTTTTTTTTTGGTTGGTAAGATTTGATCACATTTTCAATTTCATTAACTGACATTGGGTTATTCAGAATTTTTATATCTTCTTGGTTCGGTTTTAGTAATTCATACATTTCTAGGAATCTGTTCATTTTTTTTTCTGTGTTTTTCATACTATGGGAGTAAAGAATTTCCGAGCAGATATTGGTGATCTTCTGAATTTTCACAGGCTATTTAGTAATTTCACCCATTTCATTCCTTATTGCATAAATTTCAGTTTTTTCTTTCCTTTCTTTGATGAGGGTGGCTAGGGGTTTATTTAATCTTTCAAAGAACTAACTTGTTGATTCATTAATTTTTTGTATTGTTTTCTTTGCAAAAATCTGAAAGGTACAATAGATATAGTACATGGGAAAGAAACTACTCACAATGAATGAAAATTGGGATGAGGGAAAGGAGAAAAGCAAGGAAATAAGGAAAGGGAAAAATCATGTATGTATATACACAAGATAGCTAAGGTCTTCTATTCTCTTTAAAATAAAATTTTTAAAAAGTTAAAAATGCTCAAACCTGCAGGAAAGCCTTACACCTGTATCACAGTCAGACGCATTCTGCTAATATGCTTTGCTATCTGTGAGACTCTCAGGTGTGTCATTACTTTACTTTAGATAAAAACCCTTAAAGAATCCATTTCATTATCTGGCACATAAATCACTTCTATTCTGGATTCCCAAAGTACAACACATGCCCTGTTCTTCTTCTGTGGCATATTTCTGAGGTCTCTGAGCTACCTTACATCTCAGTTATTTTTCCCTCATTGGTGGGACAAAATACTCAACATCCAAAATTAAGGAAGGAAAGGTTTACTTAGTGCACTGTTTGTGGAAGTTGCAGTCTGTACTAGACTGGCTCCAAGGCAGAGTGCCACATGGCAGAGGGCAGCAGTTCGTGGCAGCAGAAAACAGCAAAATAATAAGAGCAAACGGGAGGAGTAGTGGCAACAATGGCAACAGAAATCAAGTCTGTCTCACTTACATTGCATTGAGACTATTTGCCCCAGGCTGGGTGTAACATTCATACCCATAATCCCAGCAGCACTTACACCCATAATCTCAGTAGCATTTATACTCATAATCCCAGTGGACCATGAATTAATCACCAACTCTAGAAGTACACCCCATGTCTGCTTAGAGGGGACAACAAGACACAAAACATAACACCTTACAAGCAAAGGAAGTGTATCTGTGGCTCTTGTTCCTATCATTCTTATCCCCATCTAAAGGGGCTGAATGTTGGGGTATCTTTCTATTTCCTAATAACTTCCACTCCAGGACCCTGAGCTCTTTTGTTCCCTCACACACTCCAAGGTAACACCTCCACAAAGTGAAGCAAACATCAAACTGGAGACACAAATATCAACTCCAAGCCCCCACTGCAGCAAAGTTCATATAGCTAAACATTATCAAACTGAACAGCAGCTACAAGTGTGAATTAAACTAAAGAAGCAAACCAAACTCAATTCAGGTATACCATTTAATTAAAGTTAAATTAGTCCTATCACTCATACTCTATTGTATGACCTAGGAAATAAAGCTCTAATATTACTTATTACATGAATCATAGTTTTGTCTATGACTGTAGGAATCCCCTCCTGGCCCTCATCTCAGTCCAAGAATCCCATCAAGTTAATGCCAATCTACCACTCCCAGGGCAACCCACAGCAAAAAGAAAGTCACTAAAGCATATTTATAATTATAGGGANCAAGGGGCCCTCAGTCCAGCCACAAAGATGGTTTTCTGCAACAAAAGGGGCAACCAAGGGCCAAACCCAGGTTTCATTCAGTCATGAAGGAGGAGTGGCTTGAGGATGAATGAGTGAGATTTACGGGAAGTGTGTGAGTACTACAAGCTGAGCTAGGTAGGAGGCCTGCATTTATGTCTGCCATATGCAGAAAGAAAGATATACAGAAAAAGTAATTTCCATTATACCAGTGAGATAGTTTCTAATGTTTTGGGGTCTGGTACTTCAGCTCTGATGTATAATCTTTCAAGGCCCAAGAGGTCATAGTCTCTGTCTCAAGGCTCAATCCCAGCCAACAGCATGGAGCTCTTTGTCCTATGTCAACCTGGCTCATGTCAAAGAGCAACAAGTATGGATTATCAGGGAAACACACGTGCCATTTTCAGAGTCTTCCACCAGCACCTCAGCTAGACCAGTAAGCATTGCTTAAAGCCGACTGAAAAGTCCTAGCCAGCTCTGTACACATCAATACAGGGAAATAGGGTCAGGCTCAACCACAATGCTGATGTTCGCTCTTTCAAGGAGAGCTGCTCAGGTAGTCCTCCACGTATGACTTTGACAACATTCAAAAAAGTCAAGAAAATAAAATGCTTTCTGTCATATTGAATATTGCTAACTAATTAGACAATGATAATTCAGAACTACCCTAACCTTTTGAAGTATTTTTTGCAATTCTAATTCATTCAGCATATGTTGACCACTTAATTTGTTCATGGGACTCTGCTAAGATCTTCTGAAAATGTCAGACAGGAGACAGCACAAGACAATCTTTCTTTCAATTACTATCTAGTTATAAAAAAGAGGAACACACTATTGATATAGGGCCTCCAAATAATGCACATAATATAAGGGAAATATTGTGACTCCCAGTCTGGTAGCCTGCTAGTCATGCAATATGCTGAGTTTATGTTCTCTAAAATCGAAGAATGAATTCTAGGATCAACATAGTTATGGGCAGAAAATATTTATTGGGGGAAAGAAAACTACATTTACTGGGAAAAGAAGGCTTCTGTCTAAGCGAGGCAGAAGAGGATCAGAATAGGTTGTTATGGGCCGGCAAGATAGCTCAGCGGTCTAAAGCACCCGCGTAAGTAAGCTTAGGCAGGTGCAGGGCACCGCAGTTCACGGTTCGATTCCCGGCAACACATGCTGTGCCAGCCCCACCTTCAGGGCAGGCTGAGCCAGTCAGAATAGCTGTTATGGGCCCTGCTTCTCAAGGGAGATTTATAGAACAAAATCATGTGGTGAGGCACATCTAAGGTGGGAAAAACTATAACCAACTAATAAGATTATAAGTATAGCCACTTAGGTATTATTGAATCAATGGGAAATCCCAAGGTGTGTATAAGGTGGGACAAAACTATATCAAACTGGGCTGGGAAGATAGCTCAGCGGTCTAAGCACCTGCCTGGAAAGCACAAGAACCCAGTTTGATCCCCAGTACCACATGCCATGCTGGCCCTGGGTGCCAAGAAAGCCAGCCACTGAAACTGAGCATGTGATACATGCCTGTAATCCCAGTGCCGGGGAGGTTGAGACAGGAGGATCACTATAAGTCTGAGCTGCGTATAAATAATAAATAAATAAATAAATAAATGCTTTTTAAAAAGAAAACTATAGCAAACAAATAAGATCATACTGTAACTGCTTAGGTGACATGAATTAAATGGGGATGAAAAGGGGAAGCAAGTCATATAGCAAGTGGGCATGGACCCTCCACAGGGACCTTTCCTGAAAGGGAGGTCTGGCCCCCACTGGAAGCAATCATTTCCTATTTACAAGATCCACTACTGCTCTTAGTCCTTTGGGAAAGCATGTAGGTGCGGTCATTCTGCCTTTTGCCTTGCAGTCTGGCCTTTAGCGCACCTCCCTCCCCGATTCTAAGGCCTCTTATGCACTGACTCCTCTGGGGGACCTTGCCATGTCCGACTGCCTGTATTTCTAACTTAGCTGTCCTTAAGATTATGATATGCATAAATGTTATAATCTTCCAGGATAATGAAAAATCTTCTAAATGTACAACCCCTGCTTTTAACACATATGCCTGAAAAAATGCCTTATGTGACAAAAATGAAGGAGGGAATTAAAGATTCCCCAACGGACTTGCAGCCGGCCATGCTGCCTAGACCAGCTCTTCTTAAGCCTGCATCTGCTTTGGTCCTTTTCTCTTTCCACCCACCCAGTTTGCTCAAGCTGTGATTGCTGCAGCTTTTGCTACAGACCTGCCATATCTCTAGATGCCATTTTTCACAACTCTTACCTTTTTACGGCTGATGAGTTTGTCTTCAAATGTCTACATTCTCAATTCTGTTCTGTCAGGTACTGCGGGTGACGGTATTGGACCTCACGGCCTACTTGTTTCTCTCGCTCCTTAGTGATGGCCAAATGCAGCAAACACACATGATCAGAAAATAAAGGCTAAAAAAGCTATTTGGGTAGAAGGTAAATTAAGGAATAATCCATTACTGAATGCTATGGCAAGTGTCCGTGTGCAGACAATACAAGCATGTCTTGTTAGGGAGCCCCACCCTTCTCTGCAGGCCACGAGCTCTTCATGTGCCCACGAGGACCTCCAGTGTGCTCACGGTTAAGAAGCCACCTGGAGTCTTCCTTAAGGTTGTGTTATTCTTTGTTTTCTGTCATTATGTCTTCCATCCCACCCCACTTTCCACACACATGATGACAGAAAACTGAAAAGGCTTTAGAAGAAAACAACTATTGTGAACTGTGTAGTTTGGTTTTTTGTGTCATAGAAAAGTTTTGATTTTAATGACAAATGAAAATGTGCATTTCTGATTTCATGGTGATAAGAGACATGTGTCTATGACTTTCAAAATATATATTTCAAAACACAAAAAAAAAAGAACATTTTTCTTTTAAACAGGCCACATCACAGCATTATCTCTTTGTCCTCCAATCGCACATTGGTTGGTTCTTGTATAAATATTCATAGGAAGACACCTACTCTTTCAGTTAAAATCCCAAATCAAATAAAATGCAGGTAAATTTCAGACTAAATATAGTGTCTAGCAGGAAAATGCAGTATTTTGATGCAATAAAAACATCATATATGGCTCTAAAATTGCTGAAATTGAAAGTGCTGTAGTTGCTCAATTAATGTAAATTATCAAACATCACTCAAATCCTAGCTTCCTCAGTATATGCAGCAGTACAGTTTTAATCTAAAGAACAACCATCTCAGCTCATTTCAAAAGCCTGCCATGAAGTTGGACTTACTCAGGTTTGCATAGAAAATTTCTTCACTCTTATGACCATATTTCAAAATAAGCAAAAAAGTCTTCTTTGAGAATATGAACTTGTGAAATAAATGTCACACCATTTATTTTTTTTCTTTTTTGCCCTAATTTTATTGATAAACAAATAGCAATGAGACAGTTTCAAATCAAATCTGTATGTCACACCATTTAAATACCAAAAGAATTATTTATAGATTCCCTGATAATACAAACATAAAGAAATTCATAGTTTGCATTAAAAATTTTTAAAAAACACTAAGACATATTTAAAACTTTCTTTTTATGAAAGTACTTGGGTGTTTCAAGAAAGTCTAAATTTGAGTTAGCAAGCATGCATGGAGTATCACTGGATAAGGACTTGTACAGCAAGCATCAATAAATACAAAGATTTCTACACAGACCTTATATGTATTATAGCAATGTCCAAGTGGTTTCGAAAGTAGCAAATTCAACTCTGGATCAATTAGACACTTGTTTTGTGTATTTGATCTTTCAATTTCAAAAACAAAAGTAAAATTCACAAAGAGGAGCAAATGGTATTTGAAAACCTTAACCTCTTTGAAAAGTCTCCCCAGGAGCAGGTTAGATAGGCGCCTTCGGGTACCAGACAGAGACACCACCCCACTGTGATGTTAATAAGAGGAAGGAGCCCAGGACAAAAAAGAGCAGTAATTACAGGGACAAGGAGCTTGTCTTTGTACTGTGGTCTGCCTGTCCAGGAAGCCTGCACTGTAAGGCAAAAAGCTTTTATTGTGCTAAGTGCACGTGTTAATTAAACAATTCTTTAGGATTTTGCCCTTCACTAACAGGTCACAGAAGAGCTATGCTAGAACAAACCATTGTCAATCATGCAAGACATGGAAAGATGCCCAGCCTCTCACTCTCCTTCCACCTTGGTTCTACCTTTCAGCAAAGTTGTTTGGCCAGCTTTTTGCATACTTATCACAAATATCAGTTCCACAATTGCTTTCCACAAATATGTAGATTAACGGAGTAACAGACCAACTCTTTACACACACCCACAGGGGCATCTGGAAGTAAAATAAGCAAAAGGGAATTCACTCACCACCATGAGATTCCTGTGAAATTAATTTAACTCTGCTGATTCTCTTCTGCAGGAAAATCATGGCAGAAAAGAGACAGGGACCACATTGTCAATTAGCCAAGTGTAAAATTCTGCATTTAGTCACCCTAAAATGTCACAATAATTATGATTGTTTAGCTTAATATGGGTTCGAGAATATATAACTGCAATGGAAAAAAGTGGATTCTGATTTCCTGAATTCACGAATGTCTCAAATTCTAAACTGAAGTTCTTGTGCAGAAGGTTGGCATGAGTGTATTTCTCTAAATGAATCAACTGAGAAGCATGGAGATTGTCAGGAAGGAGGGATTTTTTTTTTCAAAAGGAGCGAGTGTATATTTAGATCCCTAGATGGTTTCACTAATTGGTGTGGAGTGGAGTAAATTAGTGTCCTTAATGCAGATAGTTCAGAGCCTGACAATACGGGAGCATGTAGGTTACGATCTGATACTACATGATAGAGGCTGTGCCCCTGCCACTGTTTCAGGAGAGAAGTTGGAAAAAAATATATATAAGCATTCATCCCTGACCTTAAAAAGAATCATTTCTAGGACACTGTTTCGGCCCTCTGCATATATGATTTACTTAACACTTGTCTGTTTCCTAGAGCTTAAAAAGTGGGATTCTTTTTCTTTCAGTGATAGACAGAGGTTGAGCCACTGAGATGTAGTCTGCTACAGACGACATACGAAATGAAATGCTAACTATATCTCGGTTTCCCACAACTCTACATGAATCTGATCTGTGATTTATAATTGCTACAAAGAGGTAGGCTCAAAGGAAAGAGTGAGTCTGAGGGCACAGTCAGGAAGGAGAGCTCAAAGGAAACCATTCTTAGGACAATTTGATTTCATTGTTGTTACACAGAGAGTGCAGCCAGACTGTTCAGATATAGATAGACAATGCCTTTAGAATAGAAAATTTTAGAATTGAAAAAAAAAAGTGAGGGTCACCTGCTCCCACCTCTCCCCAGAGGCAGAAAATGACACTAACTTAGCATCCAGGATCTTGGCTTCCCTTGAGGCTTCAGTGATGGAGCACTCTCTGCCACACCAAGCCTGAGTCACTTCTAGACAGCTGTGAGTTTGGGAGAGGGCTACCTTTTATTTCATCGATATCAACCTCCCTGGTGTCTTATCTTCATAGGTGTGTTCCCTGGGACTTCATCCAAACTGCTGCAAGTATTGAACAGGACAAGGTCAGAAGCCTCCTTTCAGGATAGGCTGCGGCCACCTGGGCAGCGCTCACTGCTTAACGACAGAAGGCCCACATAGCCGTCCTGTTCTCTACGGAAAAGCAGCTGCCTGGCACCTACAGAGGATATCTATGTTGCTGGCACAATCAACCTATGAAAAGTAAGACAGAATTTTGACAAGACCGTTCTGAGTGATTTCACCTTGGCTGTGAGTTATTAGCACCTTCTCTTTTAAGTACCAGCAAACAATCTCCTGTAGACTTTGGGGGGAGAGGAAGGAAGGGCGACGAGAGCAACTTCACATATTTCTCAGTGTGACCCGTGGAGCTAACCTCAGAGTTACTTAAACAGTAAATAAAAAAGTAAAAGTTTAAATCTCAGCATCTTTATAAAGCTATATTTACACCATGGCCCTAATTTTTGAGAATAAAGCCTGATTTGACATGCAGTATTTCCACATGGAGCAAAATCTCTTATAGGACCACTTACATTTATAGTGATGGCTTAGAACATCTTAAAATAATAACAACCATAACCACTACCCTTCAGTCTGCTAGGGAACCAATGTTTTAAGAAACTGTTTTTAGATATGTTTCCATGGAATATGCATGTGGACCACTTTTTTCTGTAAGCTCCCTCCCCTCCCCTGCCTTTAGCAACTCTCACTTTTCTCCAAACTTCTCTCTCTTTCCTTTCTTTCTTTTTTTTAAAGTTAGCCCTCTCTTATAGTCCCTGCTGTTCAAAAATAATTGCTTGAAGTGAAAGCACTGAGTGCTGTAAAATTCTGGCTGGCTTTGGTTATTTTCCACCTGGGGGAAAGTATTTGATTTGGTGACCACTGCTTTTTTCAGCATATGTTATTACTGAGGTTGCCTTTATTTTCTCTACATTTTTTTTCTGTCAAAAAGCCAAGAAGACAAAACAAGTCAATAGAATAACTCCCCAAATCTTTATTTCTAACTGTCATGACTCCCAGCAGTCCTGGACTCACGAGACTAACCCCTCATGCTCTGTCACCCTTGCCTTCAGATCTCTCCATGGGTGGCTCTTCCTATCTCCCCTACAGACAGTTTAACACACTTCCCATTGTACAACATAAACGCTTATTCAGTTTTTTAATTGTCTCATAGTTACCTGCTCTGTGGAAGCTGAGTGATTATGCATAAGCCATGAACTAGTTGAAGACAAGAGCTGTAGCATGTCTTTATATTTGTATAACTCGTAACAGTGCTGAATTATTCGAAAGGCTAACTACTAGTTGAATAAAATAGAATGGGAAATGTACTGCTCATGAAATGGTTGAGGTGCTGGTGCTTACAATTCAGTCCCTGAATATATATAACCGAAGTGCTCTTCTGCACGCATATTTGGTGTGCGTGCTTACAATGCATGCATGGCTTATCCCGTCAATGGCCTGTGCTTAATGTTCCCTAGGTACCCTAAGGCCTAGTAATCTTTGAAAGCACTACACCAAAGTTAAAAGCCTAGCAAACATGCACAGATAACACAATTTAAAGCTAGACCTTTGTCTTTTTTTTCTTTCAGAATAACCCAACTACTCCACATTCTTATAGTAAAACAAAATATTTGTCAAACTCCATGTTATTTCTTAGTGATACACTTTAAAAGCCGTGAAATGTAGCCACCTCTAAGTAAATTGTTGCATAGCACACTACAGAATAAGACTGAGACCAGTATAATTTTAATAAATTTAAGTTAACTGAGAGAATCCTATGTCTAGCAGTACTTTGTGTGTTGTCTAATTTCCCCTGATTTGCTACTCAGGATGTCTGTTCAAATGGTCTATGTCCTCATCCAGCAATATCATGAGATGACCTTAAAAGTTCACAGAGAACTCAGGGCTCTTAAGGCACTACAGAGAACAGTATGATGGCTGTTGCAGGGAAAAGATTTACTAGAGCATTCAGAAATGGCAAATAGGGCAGATTTCCCCCTTCAAAGAGAAAGAATAAAGAGATTTGTGGTGACACTAAGAGTGCAAAAATAAGTGAATCCCATAAAACAGTTTGGGAGTGTATCATTCACAGCAATGGGAAATGTGTTTAAATACTAAACAGTAGATGGGTGGGTTAGGAACTCAGAACAGGTACACAGTAGCGAAGTGCCAGGCATAGACTGGGCGCTTCACACACAAACCCGTGGTAGATACTGGAAGAAAAATGGTTTGAGGCTTATAAGTATCTTCTCCTAAAATTATAATATTTGTTCTACAACTATAAGCTTTCTCTCTAATGAAACTTAGGTACCCTCCTGTACAGAGAACTTGCAGTTATAAAAGAAAGAATTGAGTATTTCTGTACTTGCCTTCCCTAAATTTGAACTCAGACATTCTTGGAAATGATAGCTAAATCATATCATTAGTTGCCTTTTCTTTGAGCAATGCATATTTGGATAATGGGAAAAGAAAATGTGCATAATGTGGCAGCGAATGAACAAGGTTACATGAGTATAAAATACACTCATTAAGGGACAAATTTATCCTGTAGGATCAGCAACACTGGGTGGGACAATGTTGAATGAATATGTACCTATATATAAATAGAGGAAATGTTACTTTCATCTTTTTCCATTCCTTGTGATTAGTTAAGTGCATAGAAAAATATGCTTTGAAGTTAGTGAGTACCATCTACTGATTTGGAAGACACTGTTTAGAACAATTCAAAAAGAGATTCATTTACTAAAGTATAAATAAATGACTTGAAAATTAAGAATGAACAACACAGTAGGTAAAAGTGAACAAACAGATGATCAAAATGAACTTAAACAGTTACCTGTCCTTGGATTCTAATAATTATTTCCATGCTCATAAGCTCCTTAGACTGAGCGTGTTGACATGTGCCTGTAATCCCAGCTCTTGGGAGGCTGTAAACAGGCAGATCACTATGAGTCCGATCT
>NDGM011143770.1:0-12313 GCA_002564305.1 Octomys mimax | reverse complement strand
TGTTGTTGTTGTTTGTTTGTTCACAAAATAACTGGTTCTTGGATACTGAGTATTTCTCCTTTTTTGTTTTTTCTTTTTTTTTTTTTTTTTGTTACTGGGAATCGAACTTGTAATCTCACTTTCAAACTGAGTGGTTTGGCAGAGCCAAGCCTCTTCTCAGACCACCAATAATAATATTTCCACATGGACTTAATTTATAAACACATCTAAGCACTTGATTTTTAGTTCCATTTTTCTTAAAAAATATTTAAATGAATGCCCCCAGGTGCACTGAGCCCACCACCGAGTCCGGACATGGTACACACCTTAATCCCAGTGCTGGGAAGGCTGAAAACAAGAGGATCGCTACAAGTCCAAGCTGCATAGTGACACCCTGTACCAAATACATAAAAATAAATAAAGAAACAAATATGTAGATGACATTCATATTTAGTAAATGAGTTTAGACATCTAAATAGATCACAGTCATTCTTCCAGGTGATCCTTCTAAATCATTCTGCTAATGAGATTTCAGGGATTCCCTAGCTCTCTTCTAAGTGTGTGTATCACAGACACTTTTAGGAAAACCTTCCCTTACAGTTTATCCAAAGAAGCTCAGCTGAGAGCAGACCATGCTGTTCTGGTTTTATTAGCCCAGACCCTAAATACCTGAAAGCTTCTGACTGTTTATAGTAAAATTCCATTATGGATAGCTAATCAATCACCCTTAGTGTATAGTAATAATAGTACATAGATCACATTACTAATAATGATGCATAGATTTGATTGTTGCCAGCAAGGTCCAAGTCTTTAATGCTCACAGCCATGCTCTCTAAGATTGATGGGCCTGTAGTAGGACCCCAACCATACCAGCGAGTGACTTGTAGCTAAGAGAAGCAAAGTGGCTTCTTGGGCAGTGTGTGCCCTCAAGATTAGCCCTTTGTCTCCAAAGTCAGTGTCCTTGTAACTGCTCTGCCATGCCCCAGACCTTGAGTTTCTTAAAAGCCACTGGGAGAAGTGAAGAACTCCAAAAGACATAGCCTGCACCAGCGAGCAGGGGAAGCAGATGCGACTGCACAGGGACAGACATTTGCAGCTGGCAGGGTGCTGCCAGGAGGGCTGCTGTAGGAGCCAGTGTGTCCTCTCCTGAGATGGTCATCTGGATGTCACAGAGTGGGACAGTGTAGTACAGCATTAAGCAGGCTGGCCTTGCAGGACCCTTCTACTTCTGAGACTTTGTTTTTAAAAAATCTTCTGTTGGTTTCCTTTCACTAGACATAGCCACATATTTCAAGTGCCTAAATCTATGGTTTCCTATCCTAACCTTGCTCCAGAAGCGCAAGGAGGGGCTTGTGGGATGCACATACCCAGGCCTTGCCCAGATCACCTGGGTCAGAATTCTTGTGGGCAGTCAAGTGGTAGGTGGGAGGGTGTGTTTCAGAATCCCTTAAACCATTCGGAGGATGGACTGAGAGCCTGTGCTCTGGCGTAGTGTACTGGTGACAAGGCATCCACAGGCCTCATTTCAAGCCTGGTGTAATTTAGTAGCTTTGGAGCCATACTCTCTCAGTGTGCAAGACTTTTGTTAATATTCATTTGGCCACTCATTAAAAGTGTGTTTGTTTTATGGCCACAGTGTACTGAGATCCATACCTGGCAGATTTGTTTTGCTAATCTCTTATCATGCCTGCTTCTTTGATGGTGAAGTAGGAGTTTGTGGTGACCTGGAAAATATGCAGAATCACCACACTCCCTATTCATTGACCCCTCATATACCTCGTGGTCTCGAAAAACTGGCTCTCTGCAGTGAAAGCCTCTTCCATCAGCAGACTGCATTCAAAAACTAGTGAGCTGCTCTTGCATATACTATTTATCAACTTTTACCTACTAGTTACCCTTCATAGCAATAGAAAGCTTGGAGTGGCACTAGGCATTAATGCCCTATCTGATTGCTTTCTTGAAGAATTTTCTTGATCAAGTATTCAACCGTGTTTATTATAGCATTCCACTGAGAGGTTATTCTCTGAACATTGTGTCCATAAAAATATATGCAGTGGATTATAAATTCCCCAGCATGTCTCCTCATGGTGGGCCTCCCAAAAAGAAATCCAACACAATTGCTCTGGCAGTATTTTTTCTACTTTTCAATCAATAGGATGCTTTTTAAAGCTTACATTTCTCGTTGGACACTTTAAGTGACTGATGAGACAAAAGAAAAAAAGAAGCCAAGATAAAATGACAGTATAGACACTCCTCAAATCCTATAATGAACCCCACAGGGCATCCAATTTTGTTGTATTAGGATTTTTTTTATAATGAGTACATTGTTGGAAATCACATTTTCTTTCTGCAGGAGCTGGAGATGAAACTGAGCTGACATCTTACCTCTTTGTAGTTAATTAGCAAGAGAAAAGTAGTGTTTTGAATCTTGGATGGGAAAGGGGAGTATTCTTCACCCATCCTCTCCCTCTTCTTCCTTCAAACACCTGGATCTTTCTGTGTGCTCTTTGATTTGTTTTCACAGTTTGGGCGAGTCTGGTTGGCAGTGAAAAGATGAGGGGCGTTGAGAAATGGTTATTATTTAATGAAAAAAGAAAAACTCCACCACAGCTCACTTCTCCCCTCCTTCTGGCCTGTAGGATAAATAAAATAGACCGGGTGTTTTTATTTTGAAGAGCTGTTCCTTACCCAGACGCAGACTATAGGCAATGCCTGTGGGAGAGGATATCATTGTCATGGTGTTAACATTTGTCACCCTAGATCCTCAACACCAGGCACAGTATGGAACTTAGTGAACATTCAGTAAATGTTTATAAGTCAGTGAATAAATATGATGTCAAAGTGTGGTCATATCTAATATCTTTCTCTGGGTGGTGCTGTACCCACTTTCGTAGACTGTGGAGTTTGAGGCAGAGCAGTATAGACACTCCCCAAATCCTGTAATAAACCCCACAGGGCATCCAATTTTTGTGTGTTGGCTGCACTTCGGGGACTGGTTGTTAGGCAAAGAAGAGACACTGGGATCTTCATGGATCCCTGTCTAAATGAAGGCCAAGTGAGTGGAGGGAAACTCAGTGTGGTGTGTCCTCTGATCTACATGTATTGATTGGGATTCCCTTGTGTGCCTGATCCTCAGGGGCTGCAGAGAGTGGGCTGTCATAGTTCATTTTCCCCAAAAGCTTACTGTGGACATGGAGGACTTGTAGGTGCTTAAAAACTACACACTCAAGGCTTGTCCTGCAGGAGCTGATCCCAAAGGGGAGGATCTAGGAGAGGCTTCTCCAGCAGGTATGGAAGGAAGCATCACCATTGTGTGAGTCCCCTCTGTGTACCAGCTGCTTAATGCATCACCTCTCCCCTGCACAGCCACCTGTGGGTGATCTTAGGGAGCATGATCCGGTTGAGGAGTCCTGCTCTGAGCAAAGCCAATCCCGTTAGATCATGCAGATTGTGTCCCCCCCGCCCCCCATGCATATCACATCTTCTTAAGGTCACATACTCAGAGAACCTCCTGGAAGAGGCAGGCCCTAAAGGTACCTAGGGTGCAGGGTCAGCCCTGACTGCAGGTGGCTGGAGAGAGGCACTGTGACCTGCGGATAATAGGAGCTGGGGTGCAGGTGCAGACTGTGCCCAGTTCAGGAAGGGTGTGGTGAATCAAGGCTGGGTTCATGCCAGTGCTAGAGGTCTAGGTGCAGGGCCAGGGCTCTTGAGGTCCTCAGCAGGGGCCAAGTGTAGGAAAGACAGCAGGGACTGTGGCTTTTTGGACTCTGCTAAATTCTGGGTTGTCTCAGTCGGTCATGAGTGCTTAGTTATGGCTTTCCTAGCATGAGGTGGACGTCCTAATGGTGATCTTGACAGCCTCCCATGGTGGCTCTGATGCTGCATTATGTGGTGGATCCAGGAGCCCTCTACAAGGCCCCAGGTGCTGTACCCACAGCTGCGGACTGCAGCTCTTCTCTTCTGATGGCAGCAGGCAGCATGGTGGTGGGCAGCTGAGAAGCTCTTACAGCAAAGGGCACAAGGAACGCTCCTGCAGCAGGAGGCTGAACCATTAGCCTTTCCTCTCTCCTGGGATTCCAGCCTGTCATGGCATTGGCCTTTACCATGACATTCGCCCCATGAGGGTACCCTCCCCTCTGCCCTCACCCCTGGCCTCTCCATCGGCCAGGACCATGTCCCCTGCATGTCTCTGATGTTTACAGACACTCATATCCTGCCTGTAGCCTCCTAGTCGTGCTGTCCTTCTCCAGGAACGTGAGCCATCCCTGCAGGGCGCATATCCAGGCTCCCTTACTGACTGTCTGACTTTGGACATATTTCTTTAGGTATGTATCTCAGCTTCTTCCTCCAAAAGTGGGAGTAATAATATTACCTGTCTCAGGGTGTCTGTGGGGATCAACTTGGCTAATGCCTGTCAAAGCTTTGAACAAAGCATCATGATTGCGACGCTGTGGGGTAGTGATCTGCACTGTTAGTGCTAGCCGAGAGTGACCTCCTGAGAGTGAAGAAAAGACTTACATGCCCCTGTTCTCCCACATGCTTCTCATTCACCTCCCAGATGGATAAAGGGTGATGTCCTTCCTTCTATCCTCTGCCTTCCCTTCCTCATTCTTTCACTTCTCCTTTTTAACTTCCCCCTCCCTTTCCCCTCTCTCCTTCCTTCTCTATCTACTTTTCTCCCTTTCTTCCAGGCATTCTTCCTGCTTCCCTTCCTTAGGGCCTTGGGACTACCTGGGCCTCCTGACTGTGCAGACAGCAAGTGCTGAGGTGCAGGAGGACAGATTTGAGGGCTGGCTGCAAACAGAGTCCATGATCTCTCTCTAGCTCAGTAATTTTTCAAAGTGTTGCTACTATTAAGAATTGCTAGGGGCCGGGGAGATGGCTCAGTAGGATAAGCGCTTGACTGGCAAACACAAGGATCTGAGTTCAATCCCCGGTTCCGCAAAAAAAAAAAAAAGAAAGAAAGAAAGAATTGCTGAGAAGTCTTACAAGCATACAGGTTCCCAGACTCAAAAAATCATGAAATTTCAGTAAGGGTGGTGATCATAACAATGCTAATGATGCTATCATTAATAAAGCTAGAATTGGATGAGTTCTTACATGTTTGATGTGTCAGACTCCTCTAAATGTAGCCCCAGATTATTGAACCAACCACCATAAAAGTTTTCCTAGGTAAGTACTACTGACCCCATGCTGCAGACAAGAAAGCCCAAGTCCAGAGAGGAGAGCGCTTTGAGAAGACCACGGAGCTGCTAAGTGGCCAGGATGCCTGCCTGGACACTCAGGCTGCCAGTCTGAGTGCCTAAGTGCTTCCTCTGACTGGGTGGCCCTTGGCAGTCTGCACCTGGAGCACCAGTTATCTGGCCTGGGGGCACTTTGTCTCAGAAGGAATGGCTGCCCATAATCGGCCTCTCTGTGCTCCTTCCCTTTCTCTGAGCCGGCAGGATCAGGCAGCAGAGCAAGATGCTCAGAGTGAACACTCATCCTTTCCACTTTTCCTTTCAAGATATTTTGGTGCAGCAGTGCCAATGCACCTATAAAGCTGCTGTGAATTGTTAACGAGTGTGTTTGCGCATCGCATCTATCATGCTATTTGCACGGTGGAATGTGAAGACACAGCTCGAAATATTTTTAAGATATGGCCTTTTATCTCTGGAAGCACAAGACAGTATTTGCAGATTGGCCTCTGGAATGAAATTAGCCTGTCACGTTGCCTAGTTTCTGTGAAACGTGGGCATTTCCATAAGTGGTTCTGAGTCCCTTAATCCTTTTGATCATTTGCACTGTGTATTTTTACACAGGTTCTTTTACTTTGGAGAAATAAAGTAAAGAAATTTAAAGGTGAGTTTGGCAAGGGCATCTCTGCTCTGTTTGTCAATGCAAATAGATCTTGAATTTGAATGATAGTATTTTCTCTTAGACACCCAGGAGCCTTTAATAATGCCTCTGGCAATAATTTCTGGAAGTGTTTGCTGGGAACTGGAAATCTTTCCTGACTCCATATTGCTGTAACTAAAGATCCTACTCCTTAAAAATATTTCTGACAGCCTGTGTATCAGTTACCACCCAGTTGTAATTTCTCATCTGGGCCACTGTCCCTGTGACATTTGCTTTCTCTTGGTGACTCTAGTTTTTTCCATTTGACCCTTAACATGGGATCACAGAATAGGTCCAAGCTTTAGCTCCAGTTGGAACCTGGTGGCATTGTGAGAGGATCCTGCTGCTCACTGTCTGGGCAGTGTTGTTTGAGAAATCTTGTGGGGAGGCTTTGATTTCCTCACTTGTGAAATGGGAAGAAAAGTTTTCTTGTAAAATAGGAGGAAATTTTTGTTTCTTGCGGAAATTGTTGTAAGTACTATTTGTACTCCTGGGGGCCGAGGAGATAGCTCAATGGCATTAGTGCCTGCCTTGCAAGCGTAAAGTCCTGAGTACAATCTCTAATAATAATATTAATAATAATAATAATAATAGTAATAATAATAATATTCCTGGGTTCCCAGCAGTGTTATTCATAGTAGATAAGAGGTGGGGTGTTCACAGGTGGATGAATGAGCACACAGTGCAGCACACACAGATGCACACACAGAGACACATGCACAAGCATCTGAGGTCTTAGGAAGGAAGGAAATTCTGATGTACACTCCAACATGGATGAACATTAGGATACTATGCCAAGGTGAGTGATCCAGTCACAAAAACACAAATACTGTATTATCTCACTCATATAAGGCCCAGAGTAGAGACATTTGTGAGAACAGAAATTGGAATGGGGGTTGCAAGAGGCCAGGAGTAAAGGAGACAGGGAGACAGTGGTTAATAAGCATAGACTTTCAGTTTTGTCTGGTGAAGAAGTCTAGAAATGGATGATATTGACAGTTACACAAAAACTAATATATTTAACACCACTGAACTGAACACTTAAAAATTGTTAGGATTTTATGTGATAAATTTTATGTTATATGTGATTTTTATCATAATAGAAAAAATTGGGAAAATTGCTGTGAACATTAAATAGCATCAGGTAGATGACAGGCCTGCCATCTCACTGGGGTTCAATCAATAGCAATCACTTTTGCTATGGTGAGGATACAGTATTTTAATAGTTACATGATATTTTGTCATGTAACTCTAACCTTTTTCTTCTTTGTTAGACTTTGGATTTCTTACAGTACCCTCTATAATAATAACATTGTGGATTTTTTTGTGTGTTTATATAACTTTGAGGGTTATAACTTTGGGGCAGATTCTGAATCACTCTATCTGGGTGAATTGGTGTCTTCCAGGCTCTAACCACATGTGCCACGGGCTCTCTAAGGTGACATTCTAATTTCCCCTGTCACACACCAAGTGAGGGCACCAGTTTCACTCTGTCCTCAATAACACCACATCCTTCTAAGCAGCTTTATAAAATGTAATAAAGAAAAGATATTAATATTTTAATATGAATTTCTTCATTTTTTGTTGAGCATTTTACATATCTTGTTGATTTACATTTATTTTTCCACCTAGGTGAATATTCTGCTTACATCTTTTGCTCATATTTTGCAAGTGATTTTAGTGCTTTTCATACTAAATATATATGGTGTATTTGTGTCCCTTTTTAATATTCAAGAAGTCTTAATGCTTATGTAGTTAAATAAACTCATTTGGAGGTTTTTAAGAAAATTTTATTTACTTATTCATTTGGTACAGGGACTCACTATGCAGCTCAGACTTATAGTGATCCCCTTTTCTCAGCCTCCTCAGTGCTGGGATTACAGGTGTGCACTAGCATGCCTGATTTTGGTGGCCAGCATGGCATGCCTGGGGCTCTGGGGCTGGCATGGCATGCAGTACTGGGATCAAACTTGGGTCCTTGCACTTGCCAGGCAGGTGCTTAGACTGCTGAGCTATCTCCCCAGCCTAAATCATTCATTTAAACATTTCAAATAACCAAATAAGATTTCAAGGCAGGGGCTGGGGAGATGGCTCAGGAGAATAACCGCTTGCCTGGCAAGCTCAAGGGCCTGAGTTTAATCCCTGGTTCTGAAAAAAAAAAAAAAAAAAAGATTTCAAGGCAGATCAAAATGACTTTATATAACATGATTATTATCTTTGCTGTACCTTCTTGAGCCCTCCATCATCCTTTTCATATCTGTTAGCATATAATCTGCTTAAACGCTAACTTAAATGACTATCATATTTAAATTAAAATCATAGAGACTGACCAATTAATAAAAATTAATATAATAAGTGACTCATAACTCAATATAAAAGGGACATAACAAAAATTAAGAGAATGAAGAGAGCAAGTTTACTCATGAACATGAAGTTTACTTACTTTACTAGCAATTAAATTCATTTGAAAGGAGACAGTAGAGCGCCATCTTCCAGCTATAAGTTGCTAACGATTGAAGACTGAGTGAGTGGGTTGGACTGGCATCCCACATGCTGCCGGCGGGGAAAGAAAAGGAGTCAACTCTTCTGAAGCAGTCTGGCACCAGGCACCAGGAAATTTAAAAATGTTTATAAACGTAGATTTAGAAATTCTACTTATACAACAATGGCTTGAGGCAGCATCAGAAGTGTAGAAAAATATTTACATTCAGGGCTAAAAATAGGATTCAGTCTAAATGTCCAATGACAAGGAAATGACTGAATAAGTAAGCAGACAACCATCTGATGGAGTGTTATGCAGTCATTATAAATGGTGTTTTCTAAAAATTTCAATGACATGGGGACGTACTCACAAAATGTTGGGAAGGAAAGTTTGCGGTATTATGATTGAACAAATTGTGTATGTGTATGTGTATGTGTGTGTGAGTGTGTGAGCATAAATATCTGATATTTATCCATAAAGAGATGTGTAAAAATATTTATAGTCTTATGTGGCAGGAATATGGGTGATTTTCATTTTCACTTTTTATGCTTCCCTCATGTTTTCTAAGCTTTATATTATTCATAAATATTGCTTCTATAATCTGAAAAAAATTTGTGTATTAAAAAGATTAAGGATAATGAAGAGATTTCTTTCCTTTTCTGAACTCGTATTCCTGCTGCTCCCCCTTGCTCCCTGCATCAGTCAGCATTCCTTTTGTAAGAACATAGTACCTGACCCCTACATCTCCAAGAAGGACAGCTTAAATTGGCTCCCAGTTAAGCCTGAGTGCCTGGCTCCAAGGCAAGAAAATGTGGAGGAAAGATGTGCAGGACCAAAGCTGCTGTTTGTGGCAATAAAACAGAGGTAGGGGACTGCGCCGGAGAGGAAGGAGCCAGGACAAGACTTGGACCCAAGCCCAGGCTTTCATGACCCACCCAGACACACATTGAAGTGTTCTCCACCAGTCTCCCAGGCAGATCCCACAGCCAGGCCCTCCATCCTAAGTGCCACATTCTGTCCCTGATGTATTGAATAGGATCCTGGACCAAAAGTCAGAAGCTGTGCTCCTCAAATTATGACCCAGAAATTCACTAGCTATGTGACCTTAGGTAAATCTAACATTTTTATCTTAGCTTTCTCGTTTGTAAAAAGGGGATTTCTACCTTTTATGTGTGTAGCATTGGACAGTTTTGAGGGTAAAAGTGGAAAAACAACATGGAAAAAATACTTTGTAAACTAAAGAGCAAAGTGTGCCTAGACTCCTTGGTCATTTGCTGGTTGAACCGCCAGAACCCACCAAAAGCTGGAACCCACTTGGCTATAATTTATTACAGGGAAATAATACAGCTCACAGTCTGCTAGAGAGGCAGAGGGAGGTTCCAAGGATCCAGGACATGTGACCCTCCTGACGTCCATGTGTGACAGTACCACAGGGAGGAATGCTCACCAGAGAACCTGGCATTAGCTCTGGTGTCCAGCATTCTGTTATGGTTCTGGTCTCCAGTGGACTAACAGCACATCATCTAGCACTCTACCCTAACTTCCTCAGACCTTTAAGTGTGGCCAGTCCACATAAGAAGATTGTCTGGCATAACGACCCTGTCCTAAAAGTCAGTGTGGACAGCCCTGTTTTTGCTAGATATGATTTCCTAGTATCTATCTACTAGATATGATTTCCAAGGACAAAGCTCCATTTCTTTTTCTTTTCTTTCTTTTTTTTTTTTTCTTGTATTTTAGGAAAGGGTCTACAAGGTGTTCCAGGTCTTACTACTAGATCAGACTCATAGTGATCCTCCTGTTTTAAGAGCTGGGATTACAGGCATGTGCCACCATGCCCAGTCTCAATTGCATCTCAGCGCACCCTGGGGGCAGGGCTGGCATGGCAGGCCCAGGGATGGAATCCCTGGCCCCTGCGCCTGCTTGCAGGCACTTTAATCTGCTGAGCTATTTGGCCAGCCCTCAAAGCCCCATTTCTATTGGATATAACCTCTCAAGGGCCTCCCTTTGCGTGAGGCAAATTCTGCACTAAACATAAGGTGATTTTAAAAAAGAATAAAAAATAAGTTTAAATGTAGAGATGATGTTAGGATAGAGGAATCTATTATTTCCTAAGTTCCAAGACTATAATAGAAAAGGACATGAACTCGAGTTGCAAGTGGTACTGCAATTTCCTATTTCCTTGAACTGTGGAATCTTCAGGACACCCTCCAAGAGTCAGCCTGTTCCCGTGGGTTCTGCAGAGACTTTTGCTGCAGTTGTTATTTACCACAGAGAGGAATTAGGCTGAGAAAACACTTACTACCCTGCTGGGTATTTGAATCTAACCCTTGCCTCAGTGTTAGCAGCACAGCAAGTATGTCTCTCCACTAACTAATTTATCTAATGTGAACGAGTCCAAGCTGCCTTTATGGGCTCCTTGATTGGGCCCACCTTACTCTGTGGTATAGTGGTGCTTACTCCACGGAGTGTGGAGTGATGAGGAAAATCCAGCTTGTTTGCTTTGCAGAGTTGCCATTCTTGAGCGCTCTGTCGGGTTAGGTCTGTCAGATTTCGTAAGAGTGAGATTAGCAAAACAAAAGTCCAAGTTTGATTCCCATACTTAAAAATATATAAATGGACAGTGAAGAAATCATCCCTGGAAGCTCACTAGAGGGTGACTGTGCTTCTGCAAAAAGAACTGACCACAGCAACCGAAGATAAGAGCCATAGGTGGAGTCCAGTCACGCTGCTGCCTCCCTCAGAGGGGAAGATTTCACTTTCATATGTTGGTTTTCTGAGAATGAATAGCTTGTAATAAACTGATGTTGCCTGTAAATTTTAGTTGTTCATTTTGTTTCTTTCAAGGAAAAACTGGCCATGCAGAAGTCATCAGGGTTGTGTACCAGCCAGAGCGCATCAGCTTTGAGGAACTGCTCAAGGTCTTCTGGGAGAATCACGACCCGACCCAAGGTAGAGTGATGAGTGAGCCAGTATTTAATTATCTTACTAATTACAGCTGGGATAATTAGTGTTTGAGCTGCATGGAAGAGATGAACCTTGAAATCACACAGGAGCTCAAGAATATGATTGCAGACATTTATTGACAGAGAAGAGGAGGGGTTGAGGAGAAAAAGGGGTGAGAGAATAAAGGCACAGCCACATTCGGTGCCCCTCCCCCCTCACAGCTGTCAGGGGTGGGAAAATTCCCACAGAGAAAGCTGCCAGACAATGGAGATCCGTTCACCTTTGATTATTGCATTATTCTTCCTTAATGCAGTCTTTTGTCTACAAAATTAAAGTGTCTTTCTAGCAGCTCCAAAGTTTTCCTGATTTATGGTTCCTTTATTTCCCGAAGTTTAGCCTTTCTCATCCTTTGACGTTATCAGGTTTTTGTTTTTTTTTTTTTAATGTCTGTGGGTGATTTAAAAAAGAAGAATATAAAGATAAAAAACAATTTTCTGTAGGTCCACAATGCTTGGGTTATTTAAATATTTCATTTGTCTCCTTGGAATTTGTTATGTGGAAATACTAATATATTTGGACTATGCACAAAGGTGGACAGAAATTTTATTTGAATGCACACATAAGCGGACAATCTCATATTGTCAGATATCGTTGGAATAGCCAGTAATGAAACAATTTCCCCCTTTCGTCCTAACACCTTACAAGTGCTGTTTTGCCAAGATGATCTGATATTCTGAGCCATGTGAACTGGGAAGTCCTGCATAGGTGTGACTGTGCACCGACCCTCTTCCTTTAGCAGTCTACCTAACAACGCTTTTCCTTGGCTACCAGGTTTTTATGTTGTGTGTATGCCATGCTGATTGTTTCTTGAGAGGCAGACATGGTTTCTTTCCAAATGTGTATAATGCTTATGGTTGGATCTTACTGTGCCCCATCAGCACAGGTTAGGGGGGCAGCTGTTATGTGGAAATATTAATATATTTGTTTTTTTTCCTTTCCCCCCCAATATTAATATATTTGGACTGTGCACAA
>NDGM011143766.1:0-13870 GCA_002564305.1 Octomys mimax | reverse complement strand
GTACTGCACTGCTGAGGTCTCTCCCTGGCCTTTATTTTTTTTGGATAGTTGTTATTATAATCACAGATTTAAAATTGAGAATTTGGAATGTTTAAGAGCAGCAATTATATTTGTTATATCCAATATACCTTGATATAACTTAGAAAAGGCTTTTCTCTTTTTTATATGTAGTAAAGGAAACAGATATAACCCCTGATTCAACAGCTTAATCTTCTAATTTAGTAAGGTAATATTTTATTGATACAAATGATAGTTATAAACTATCTTGCGTGGTACCAAGCATGAATGCTAACTCACTGTAATAATGGACACAGACTGGACAGCATAATGATCATCTGAACATAGCACTGTTTTTCCAAGAGCAAGGAAAGCTAGAACATAATGGGCTATATTAATGCTGTCAATAAAGTTAAAATGCTACAAGTGTGTCTCTGGATAAGGGAGTGTGTGGAACTAAGTTTTCTAATGAATAGAACAGAGACTTAAACTGATCTCTAAAGTCCCTTTCAGATACAAGTTCCATGGCTCTGTATGGAAGGGTGTCACAGCTTCTCCACTGGTTCAGTTTGTTCAAATATTAAACAAGCAAGGATATACATGGAGCAGGAAATCAGACAGAACAATTCTACACAAGGAATGTGAAACCACTGATGTCCTCCACACAAACTCTACTGATGTGCCATGAAGCAAACTTGACTCAAGCATATTACAGTATTTATGTTTCTATCAACTTAACTAAAAACAGCAGATTATTATTCACAGATGAAATAAAAATATTCCACAACCCAGAAGTTCCAGATTGTTATTTATTATCAGTTCATATATTGCTTGTGAAAAAGAATAAAACAGAGGCACAAATACAAAACAATGAAGGCTTTATTAGCCTTCAAATATATGATGTTATCTAAGGAACTCAAAACTATTGGCTATTTCCTAAATAACAGCTAAAATCATATACTAATGAACTAGATAGATGTGCATATGTTCTACATATGCAGTTTTTACAGTTTCTAATGTTTGCAGAACATATACAGAGCTTTTTCTAAAAAAATTGTGAGAGAGGGGCTGGGGAGATAGCTCAGTAGAATAAGTGCTTGCCTGGCGAGCGTAGGATCCTGAGTTCAATTCCTGGTAATGCAAATAAATAAATAAATAAATAATAAAAAAAATTGTGAGCCAAATGAATAGCTAAGAATTATTTTTTTCTTTACTGAGTGGTGGTATAAATAAAAAAATAGTCAATAATCTACTTGATTTTGCCAATGTTTTTATTTTAAAAGTTTGATTTGTATTATCAAAGCAGTTCAAAATGGTGATAAGTGGTATATGCAAATTTTAGAATGTTTTAAGTATGTTTTTATTTTAATGTGCTCCAAGAAAAACAGTAGTCAACACTATAAGCCAAATATAATGCTTAGGATAAAGTTAATATTGAAAATTAGATTGGGTTTAAAAAGGAATTTTTTTTTGCTTTTTATCTTAAAGATGAAAAAAAAAAAAGAACCAAAAATAGCAACACCAACAAAGACAAAAATGAAACAACACACAAAATATAACATATCATGTTTTGAAATTCTGTATCTTTTAAAAAATTATTTATTTATTTGGTACAGAGTCTCGCTGCACAGCTGGGACTCCTAGTGATCCTCCTGTCTCAGCCTCCCCAGTGCTGGGATTACAGGGTTGTTCCACCACACCTCCTTTTGGTGGCCTGCACAGCACGCCCAGTGTTCTGGGGCCAGCAGGACATGTAGTACCAGGGATTGAACCCAGGTCCTTTCACTTGCCAGTCAGGTGCTTAGACCACTGAGCTATCTCCCCAGGCCTTCTATATTGCTGTTATTGTTTATGTTGTTTTTCTTTCTTTGCTGTTGTCATAAAAATGAATATTAAATAATTAGTAGTAAAGGTAGCACATAGACATAGCATTCTTTAAAAAAAATCTTTTTTTAATTTACTTAGTGCAGGGTCTCATTATGCAGCTTGGACTCGTAATGATACTCTTGTCTCAGTCTTCCCAGGGCTGTGATTACAGGCATGTACCATCACTCCTGATTTTGGTGACTGGCACAGGGTGCCCAGGTTCTGGGGCTGGCATGGCATGCAGTACCAGGGATCGAACTCATGTCCTTGCACTTGCAGGCAGGTGCTTAGAGCACTGAGCTATCATCCTGGCTGCATAATAGACATTCTTGAAGATGATATGAAATTAATCAAGCTTTATAAAAACTGGTAAAAATTAAAAGGGTCTATCAACATCTCTATAGTATTTTGTGAATCATTATTAATTTTATTTGGCCTGTAAAAGAACCAACTCCTAACATCCCTGTCAACTCATCAGAAATATAATCTTGACTTTTAATTAGGTAGAGAAATCTATTATCCGATTCCAACTCACAGACCTTTTTATTGATCCTATAATTGTGGACATTATTTTAAATGATGTTGGTTTAAAAATATAAATATGACACAGTGTATATTCAATATAGATCCAGCCATTATTGCCAGACACAGTACAGCTACTTATTAAGCTTTCCAATATTTGTAGAGTAAAACTCTAAAGTTTAATGCACAATTCTCTCTGTAGAAATGACACATAAGAAACTCTCTTTAATGTTAAGAATGTGGAGCTAGTAAAGCTCACTCTTAGCATACATGTTGTCTTAGCTTCAATACTTAGCACCAAAAACAAAAGCAAAGCAAACAAAAAATATAAATTATTACATTACAGAGGAATAAATCACATAAACTTATTTAGCCAAGGCATTACTAATAAAAATTAAAGTGAAAACAAGGTCATGAAAAAAGTGACAATATCACAACATAAAATATTATGAGTTTTTTACATAAACATCTTATAATCCTAATTTAGTTGATTCAAAAAATAAATTTAGAAACTATTCCTCTGAATGACTTTACTGTGGCAAGAGTAATTAGCAACAAAGATCCCCAAAGTGTGTCAAATGCCAAGAAACTACATATGTTTTTCATAAGTTAGAGATCTAAGAATTAAATTAACATTCACAGGGCCAATAAACCTATATAGAATCATCCTAGAGGTTACTTAATCTTGAAACCATTAGCTTGGCCTATTTTGATCTCCCTACCCAAACATAGTGATGGACAAAACGTGAAAAGACAGTGCCTAAGAGGAGCGAGAAACGTCACAGCAGAGCACTGCAACTCTGTTGGTAAGACTTCTCTTTCATGTACAATTGTCAGGCCAAATATGACTGCAGACTCAGTCTCAGCAGTGCACATACTTGAAATAGCAGACTCTTCACTCCTGATGCATTGCGCTGCTGCAAAATATTTGGTGCAAAAAGGAAGGTCAATGAAGACACACTTTACTAAAAGATAGTGAGGCTAATCAAAGTGGCATGGAAGCAAAAGCAAATCTGCATCATGCCTGAGACTTATTAGAGAACCGAGACAGGCTCCTGAGTGAGACCCATAGCGACTTCCAGACCTACATGTGGAGACAGAGCTCCTGACTCCTCCAAAGAACATTCCTGCCTAACATTAGCCGCCGGCAACAGCAGAATGTATTTCATTTTCACAGAATGTACTGGGTAGGAGGCACCAGCCAGGCATGGTGCACTGCACGCAAGCACCTCTTCTTAAATCCTATGCACAATGGCTTCCAGTATCAGCAAATGAACAGACTCCCACATCAGCCTGAGTTTGCAGACTGCAGCCTCAGAGCCTAGGAAACTTAACAGGCACAAATGCACTGAATCATGGGAGTATTACATAGATCGTATGTCAGAGAAGCACAAAACAGGTATCAAATAACCTAGACCAAAGCTAGGGTAGGAACTTTTGTAGCCATTCTTGCATACGTGCTTCAACAATACTTTTCTATGGAGTAATTGGTAATTAAAGCCACAGTCACTTATGCATGTATTGTCTACCATCTGCATGCTTACCTCATTTAATCTGTTCCTGAAAATGTATCAAATTTGCCCCATAGAAGGCTATTTCATTTATTTCTTTTTCTTAAAGGCTTTAAGACTTTTCTTATGGACATTTTCAAGAATTCACAAATGGAAGAACAGTATACTGAATGTATCGTTCAACATTAACCATAACTCCCAAGGGCCGGTGAGATAGCTCAGTGGACTAAGCACCTGTTTAGGCAAGTGCAGGGAACGGGATTCAATCCCTGGCACTGCATGCCAAGCTGGCCCCACCTCTGGGTGTGCTGAGCTTCCACTGAGACTGGGTGTGGTGGCACATGCCTGCAATCCCAGCTCTGGGGAGGCTGAAAACAGGAGGATCACTATGAGTCCAAGCTGCGTAGTGAGACCCTGTATCAAATACATAAAAACAAAAACAAAAAACCACACAGCTCCCAAGTTACACTGGTTTTACAAGACAAAAATGTTCTGCAACTTACTAAAAACTATTAATCAATTACACAAATATTACTAAAATACTCTTATATACTCATGTAACAATCCTCTAAGGATTTTGGCTATTAATTTACTATAAAAGATTCTGTTTCAAGATTGAAAAAACCCCATATGATTCTACTCTGAAGGAAGGCAAAGCTTTCCAGAATTCACCATATGGTACTGTCCATGGCAGATGTGGACAGATACTGGGAAACAGTTCTTATTTTCCCTCTCACTCCCCAATATTTATTTGAATATAAAAGCTTTGCTAGTCCTCTGCTTCCCTGACGTTTCCAGCTAATAGTATGTGGGACAATAATGCCCTACACTTCGGAGCAGTGACACCACCTCCAGGGTTCTCAGAGAACTGATAGGACCACAGCATACTTGGTGTCTTTTTGCCCTTTTTGATGATGTAAGTATGAGGACTAATCACAGCAAGTTTCTTACTCAGAGTATAAATTTTGGGTAAAAAATATCTGCAAGTTGCTAAAGAACTGTCTGGATGAATGCAGTTCAGGTAGCATGATATACTTGACTATGTATGTTTATTGGTTAATAATAAAATCTCCCTATTCAATTTAATAATGTTGCCTTTTGTTCTTAATTATTTCAGTGCTTTGACTGCAACCTGAGGGAAGAGGCTTCTTGAGAAGCCAACTCTGCTGTCGTGTCGATCTCTTTCCTGTCTCTTTCGGTGAATTTGTTCTTATAATCCACTTAGTTGATGTTATAAATGAGACACGTAGAAATCTGAAGTGTAAACATAAGCTAACTTTGAGGCTTTATGAAAAATATTTAAATATTTAAAAAATAAAACACATATAATATTAATAGTAAGAAACATCAAGAAAACAACGGTATTCAGGATTTTGTGGATGCAATGGGTATTAAGTTAACAGTATTTACCAATATTCTGTTCAAAGTGCCTTTCAAATGCTGTACCGAGTAATAACCCAATTAAGTCACTGCAAAATGAGCTATTATTACTCCAGAGTTAGTGAGTTAGTGAAAAGGACTAATAATTACTATTATAATAGTTTTTGTAAAAAAAAAAAAAAAGACAGTATTTACCATCTACAACTGCAGACATTTCACTCCCCTTTAATGAGTAGTGAGCAGATAGAATAAAAGGCTGATTATGTATTTGAATTTAGTGAAATACAGAGATAACTAACAACTAAAGAACCAGGTCCTTTGAAAACAGAAAATTTAATATGCAAAGCAGAGGCGCAAATTGGCAGGCTAGTTATGAATACTGTCAATACTCAGTATGGCAAGCTGACAATAGAGAATCTTCGGTCATGCCCTGAACAACATAATTCATCACACCAGCGCTTGGGGCCGACATGTCCAAGCAATCTATCATCATCAAATCACTCGTCGGAGTACGAGAAGGGGAGAACTTTGATTGTTCACCTCCGGGGAGCCTGGATTTATGGCCACTGTCCCTCAGAGTGCAGCACAGCTCTGCCTGAAGCAAAATTCTCCCTGCTTCACTTCTCTTTAAGTCACAGTAAAAGAATGAAAATGTTTCCTCCAGGATGTTGGGAGCAAAACCTAAGTCTGATAGTCCTGGATCTGAAGTCAGAGAGTCACGAAATCATCCTTAAAATATTCTTTCACTCTGCATAAAAACAAATTAGTCAGTGGTAAGTACGGATGATACATTTCAACTGTCCTTTAGTGACCAAATAATTTCTGAAGTGCATCCACTGAGAACTATATTTGGGAAGAATCATATCTCCACAATTCACCTGTGAACACTCCTGGATCCTGGAAAACGTGGCAATACATGGAAATTTTTTAAAAATACGTATGAATTGTGTTTCTCAAACTAAACCTGAAAATTTTAGTTTTTATTGTTTCCTGACCCTCTATATATTTTATACTTCAACACCAATTGGCTTTGTAAAATTTAATTAAGGCCCTGTTCCCGGGTGTGCTGAACCAGCTACTGACGTGGTGGCAATCCCAGCCCTGGGAGGCTGAAAACAGGAAGATCACTGTGGGTCTGAGCTGGGTAATGAGACCTTGTACCAAATACATTTTTAAAAATGTAATTTAGTACCCATATGTGATTTTTTTTTGCCATTTTTGGTGAAAATCACAAGCTGGTCAGATGCATTGGTATATACTTGTAATCTCAGCTCTTTAGAAGGCTGAGGAAAGAAGACTTCAAGTGTGGGGCCAGCCTGGGCAACTTGGTGAGACCCTGTCTCAGAGTTTAAAAGGGGGCTGGAATTGTAGCTCAATGGGAGAGCAACCTTGGGTTAGATCCTTAGGCCTATAATAAATAAATACATAAACAAATGCATAAATAATTAGAAAATACAATTATACTAGAGCATCATGGGAAATAGTACGCATGCTACCCTCTCAATAGTGAGAGGAGCATTAGTCCTGAGTTGGGATTTTATAGTACCTTCTCTAAGGTTCCCAAGGTGTCTGACAACCTAGAGCTAGAAATCTGTGCGTACACGTGGCCCTGACCTCCATGCAGTGTATTAGGCAGGCTAGGTGAGGCTGGGCTAGAGTAACAAAGAAACGCCCATAGTTCAAGGTCTAAAGAAAACAAAAGTTTATTTCTAATTCATCATACATGCTAAACAGAAGGTGGCAGGGGTGCATTCCATGACCTAGTCCGACAGAGATGCTGTCATCTGGGTAGTCATTGTGACAGAGCCTTCACTGGCTCCTGAAATTTTCCCTTAGAAGTGACATATGTCACTCTACTTATATTTCACTAGGCAGACCATTCACATGGCCATGTCTATCTGGAAGGTGACACAGAAATGACCACAACTCCCATGTTGAGCAGGCAGAACACGAATCAATCAGAATCACAGACCTGGTTTATGCCAAGTGGCCAGGTGAAACAAGGTCTTTTATTTCTCTCCTTTGCTTTTTTTTCTTATTTCTTTTCTCTCTTACTTTCTTAAGATAAGATCCCTATGAATGAGACTTTCATTAGCAAGATCTTACAGAAAACCTAGACAACTGAAAATACACAAGAAAGAAACAATAAAGGAAACCAGATGAAGCATATTTGCTATATGGAAACAAACAGTCAACAATCCCTTCAGTCAAGTTCATAGACTGCCCGAGCAGAGTGAAGCTAAGTTAGGAATTTTCAGTATTGCTGCTATTTAAGGCATTCAAAAGAGAAGATGGGTTGTGGATTAATACTTTAAAGTTCAAGGAAGCAAGAGTGGACATTGCTCAAGTTCATACACTATCATGTAGCTCACTACTTTGTCTCCAATCTTAAAAAACTTGCAGAGGAGTTCTCAACTTACTATAATCACAGGGACCTACTGCCAAGTCCCACCAGGAAGGGAAGAAGTACACAGGTCTGTATTTCTCAAGACTAAATAAATGTTCCCTCTGCATGTGTGTTTCTATGTATTCTGCTCCTTATCTGGCTCAAATTTTAACTCCCATTTCAAATTAAATTTATATATATTTTCCAGCAATGCTTTTCATTCTAGCCATATTAAAAGTATTTGCTACCCTTTCTGGGAAAGAGAAATCTTAAACAGTGCAACCTATCTTTTAGTGAAGTTACCCTGGAGACACACACTGTCCCAGTTTTCCTCATGCCTTACTAACCATTTTCTTTTACCATATCTTCTCTACTGCCTCTAAATGTTGGGATCCTTGGACTGAGGGCAAAAGTCCTGTGCTTTCCTCTGCTTATATTCTCTCCCTGGACCTTCGTACCCAACTCCAACAGCTTCATGTATCATAACCAGTGACTTTGAAATAATTAACCAGACCCCTTTTATAAGCTACAGTCTATTTATTTACTTATTTATTGTGGAACTGGGGATTGAACTCAGCCCCTTGCACGCTTATTCTACTGAGCCATTTCCTCGGCCTGCTACGGTCTATTCATATAGCAGCTTATAAGGCATTTCTATGTGGACATCCAACTTGGTCTGTTTTCTGTTGTTATAACAAAATGCCTGAGACTGGTTCAGCCCATAGTTTTAGAGACTGAAAGTCCAAGATCAGGAGGGCCCATGCATCCAGCCTCTGGTGAGGACTTCTGTCTATGTCCTAAAGTGGTGGGTATCACCACAAAGCAGGAGCAGGTGTGACAATGACAAATGGTAAGCGCAGAAGCATGTGGAGTGGCCTTGATCTGTAGCAATCCACTCAGTTGGTAAAGGATCCACTGCCCTGGGAACTACCTCACTCCCCAAAGCAGGTGTTAATCCCTTCAAGGTGGTTTCCCTGTGAGTGAATTGCCCCCCAGCAGGCCACCCACTTTAAAGTTCCACCAACTCTCACTGCTGTGACCTGAGGACCAGTCCTCTACCACTTGAACTTCTGGAGTCCAACCACATGCAGATCACAGCAAACACACTTTGGGACAGGCAGCCTCTAACGCCCCCCTCCAGCAACTTCATCTTCCCGGCTTTCACACTGTGCCCTTCCCTCTCACCCTGCACTAAGTCTGACGTGCGTGACCAGGAGCATCTGGTACAAGTGACAGTACACCCCTGGACAGACTGGACTCTGAAAAGACTGTGCCTTCCATCTTGGGCTCTTTATCTCTTGGATCATTTACTTTGGCAGAGGCTACATTATAATCAGCCCTATAGGGAGGTGTGTAGACAGGCAGCACTGCAGTCTCTGGCCAACAGCCAGGCAGTTTATCAGCATCCCTAGGAAAGAAATAAGCAGCAGACACTAGCACCCCTATCAAGCCTGGTCATGATGGGAGCCTTGGTCTTCAGTTTCTATTGGTGGGGGTGTAGACTGGCATGCACAAAGTGTGGGGTGGCCGAAGGCGTAAGAGCACAGGCTTTGGAGTCAGAAAATATAGATTTGCTTTCCACTTTCAAATTTTCCAGCACTGTGGTTTCAGCTTTCAGTTCCTTAACCAGAAGCAACCGAACAGACCTCATCTACTATTTGGACTGACAGAAACTGAGCAGCAATAAATGTTAGTCAATTTAATCTACTAAATTTTAGGATTTTTTAAATGTAGGAGAATCTAACTCATGCACATAATCACAGACTTAATATCCACCAAGTAGAACTTTCTCTCCAATTCTGATCCCAAATTTGTTGTTTCTCTAACCTTTGTTTAGTAACTGATGTTGACAACTACCCAGTTTTCAAGCCAGCAAATTAAGAATCATTTTTGACTTTTCCTTTTTGCTCATGTTCACGTTCAGTTCTTCAGCAAGTTCTACAGAATTCAGATCCTAAATAATTAATGAGCCCATTCACTTGATAAATATATATTAAGAGTCTACTTTGCAGATGGTGGATCAATAGCTACTGGAGAAATTACAGTAAACAAAACAGGCATTACCACCTCCATCCTCAAATATCTGACGTGTGTGTGTGTGTGTGTGTGTGTGTGTGCAGGGTCTCACTATGCAGCTCAGACTCGCAGCGATCCTCCTGATTTCTGCCTTCCTAGTGCTGGGATTACAGACATGTGACACCATGCCTGGACTCCATCGCTGGCTCAGCACGCCTGGGTACAGGGCTGGCATGGCATGCGGTGTGCCCCGGATCAAACCCTGACCCCTGTGATTACCTAAGCAAGCGCTTGGTCCATAGTGCATAGTCCAGCTATACCGCTGGCCCTTGACATTTTTATTAGGAGTAAATGACAATTTACAAATAAAATGCATGGGCCAGCCAAATAGCTCGGTGGATTAAAGCACCTGCAAGCAAGTGCAGGGGCTGGAGTTCAATCCCCGGGCCTGCTGTGCTGGCCCTGCCCCCGGAGCACACTGAAACAGCAAATGAGACTGGGCGTGGTGGCACGCGACTGTAATCCCAGCACTTGGAAGGCTGTAAACAGGAGAATCGCTACAGTTCTGATCTAGTAGTGAGACCCTGAACACCCTGTAGACCCTTCCCTAAAATACAAAACAAAAATAAATAAATAAAACGTATAATGTCCCCTATGGGACAAAGCAATATGGAGGGAGAATCAAGTGAGCAAGTGAGCCAGATGGAAAACACCAGTGCCATTTTAGACCATGCGATCAGTGACGTCACCAAAGTGATGTCCCAATACCCCATTTTTTCTGTCTCTGCTGCCATTACTCTCCCCTAAGCCACCAATTGGCTTTGGTTTAGACTTCATCACAGCCACTTTACATTAATCCCATACCTAAAACTCCTGTGCGATCCCCCATAGCTGTATAGGAAAGCCTTAAATCCTCACCAGAATACAAAGCTTTGTATGATCTGTTTCCACTCAACTCTCCAATTTTCTCTTGAACCAGTCACTCAAGCTCTGACCACTCTGGCCTCCTGAAAGTTTCTGGAACATGCCCAATTCTTTCATGCTTCTTCTAACCCAATAAGTCTCAATGAAAAGAACAAACACCTTTATGTCCTTCTCATCCTTCCAGATCAAGATCTAGATCCATGAGTCCTCCTCTCCACCATCACATCCAATCAACTGCCTACTCTTTTTTTCTTGTTTACTAGCTACTGATTAATTTACTGGGTCTTTATCCTCTCCAAGAAGCTTGTATATGTATCTGTCCTACTCTGTATGTATCACCAGTGCATATCCAGGTGCAAACTCCTATTTACTGATTGAATAAACGTAGCCTTCCTGATCACCTTGTAATTAATAGCAAAGTACACAAAAATATCAGTACACAGGAAAACCAAGACCTTATTTTTATAAATGCACAGATTATTGAGTACAGAACTAGAGATCAACTACCTTATGTGTCTAGAAAATATAAGATCTTGTACACAATCGCAGAACTGGAACTGGAATGATTACACTCATAGGTCTAGAGTCCTTTAAATCAGTAACCACTCCGACGGCCCTAATCAGGAGTGTGTCTGTAGTTCCTAACAGTGGTGAGTCCTTGGGTCAAAAAGAGGTTTTCCTCCCTTGAAACTTTCTAGCAGCTTGGCTTACCTGTTCTGTGCTTTAACTTTCTCATCCACACCATGAAAATCTTTCAAAGTCTCAAATACCAGCTCTGGTAATTAGCTTTTACTAACTGTGAAAAAGTATAGGTGTGGGCATGGGCATTCCTATTATGATTCTAAAGTCAAGGAACTGAAATAAAAGGTACTTTGCTCTTTTATTCCAAAAATCGATATTCCATGTTTCAGTAACTTTCACAACATTAAAACAACATTCAACCCCCACAAATGTAAACACAACTTCATCAAGTGCACCTCCTGAATCTGGTGTTTGAATTATCCTTTTAAAAATTAAATTACTATCAATAGCAAGTTTTCTGATTTCCCCTCTCTTTCTTGTGCACTGAGATTTCTTGGAAAGGGGCTGGTTATTTGTGGGATTACATCAAGCCTTGAGGATAACCGCTGTGTCTATGTAAAACGAAATGTAGCAGGACAAGCGGGTGTCAAAAGTCCTCAGATTCTTTTCTTTCGTTTTTTATACCGAATGCAATGTTCCTTCAGGACTGGAATAAACGCTGGTCAGTGCCCCTATTCCAGAAGAGACTGAAGGGCGAATGCACCAGTGCTGCTACTCCAACTAGAAAGTTCTCCGATAAGAAGGTCCGCCCCACAGAATCTCAGCGCCTGGGAGGGCTTTGTAAAAACCCAACACCATGCTGGATACACCCTTCTCTCACCCATAGGGAGACGCACTTGGGTGGACGGAAAAACTTCGTGACAGAAGAGCTAAGACACCGTAAAATAAGTGGCGAGGCTGAGGCGGGAGGTCAAAGGCTAGCGGGAGACAGATGTTTTGCAGCTGAAGCGGGAGGAAAGGAGCAGGAAGCAGGAACAGCGCCCCAGCCCAGCACGCCACCCAGGCGTAGCGGAGTTCACTCAAGCGCACCCCCCTGGCTGGGTTCACGGCTTCGGACTGCGGCTTCGGGACCCGGCCGCCAGCTAGGCCCCAGCTCTCGGGCCAGGGCCCCAGCCTTTGCAGCTCTCAGGGCGGGTGCGCTAGAGGGGCAAGAAATCCCGCCCTGGGCAGAGCGCCCCCTGCCTCGGCCGCAGCTTGGACCACTTCCTACCGCGCCCACTGCTGCCGCGCCCGCACCCGCTCCGTCTCCCGGCTGCTTTGCTGTGCTCTTGCCGCCTGCACCCGGGACCCCGCCAGCCAACTTCCCCGCCCTTTCCGTCTACTCACTCCCCTCCCATTTCACCTTCCCCGAGAGGTTTCCCCACCCCAACCATCGCTTAGCCAGTCACTAAGCCACGCCCATAGGCGTGGACCAGCCACTTTCCAAAGGCCACGCCCCATTCCCTAGCCCCACCCTCGCCCCGCCCAGTAACCCCTGCCCCACCCCGCCCCGCCGGGCCCTGGGTGCCAAGTGGACCCCAGCCAGCTGCAGAGCCTACTGTAGTGCAAGGCTCTGGCCTGCAGCTTCGAGATCTGCCTTCCGGGCTGGTCTGTGAACACTCTTTGCTCTAGAGTCTGTTGTGCAGAGATAACCCCAGATATTTTGAAAGGAGAGGGCTTTTTTTTTTTCCCCCTCTTTCCGCTTTGGCTGTTTGAATGAATTGGGTGCTCAACCTGTCCAATGGAAAGCCTTCAACTTCGTTCTCCCATCCCATTTCTCACGAATAAATTGATACATTCGGGCCTGTAGAAGCTGTTTTACTTTTAGTTTTCTCCAAGCACGTGTAGTAGCTATTTTACTTTTAGTTTTCTTCTTCAGTCGTGGTGCCAGAGGACCTGCAGCCCAATCCTTCATGCATAGAATCTTGGGTTTTCAGTCCTGGTTCTTTTTTGTTGCATGTCTCTGGGTTGGAGTTTCCTCGTCTTCACAACTGGCTATACTACAATACTTTACCAGGTTCAGTGACTACAAGATTAGTGAATGTGAGGTTAATGAATAGGTGGGAAGATCCTACAGGAGGCATTTCAAAGGCAAGGAAAGATTTAATAATAATTGATGATGTGTGCTGAGGTAAATGGGGTTTATAACATGTGTATGGTTAAGTTGTGTGAGTTTTAGAGTAGCCTGCGTAGAGTGGGCATTATTTCCCTCTAATTACAGACAAGAAAACAGATTTAGACAAACACCTTGTTGAAGGGCAGGACTGGAATCTGGGATGGTTGGTATCAACCACTGCACCGTCTTTTTAGTACTACAGAATGGGTCACTTTTTTATGAAGCTAGGAAATAAATCCATTTAAGGCAGAAGAAAGAGAACTACGTGCCTGCTTTTCTTATTTAAAATACTTTCATTTTGCTTTTTGAAGGAGTGTGAAAAATATGATAGTTATAGAAAAGAGGTTGGTTGACAGGGAGTGAAGAGAACAATGGTTCCTAAGGAGTGTGGCTGAGTAAATCTTAGGAGCAGGGATGGGGATAAAACTAGGGCCCAAGAACAGGAGGGACAAGAACACACATGGATGGCTGGACTGATAGCTCAGTGGACTAAAGCGCCTGCTTAGGCAGAGCCCCACCCCTGGGTGGTGACTGAGACTGGGTGTGGTGGCGCACACCTGTAATCCCAGCACTTGGGAGGCTGAAAACAGG
>NDGM011143763.1:0-10105 GCA_002564305.1 Octomys mimax | reverse complement strand
TTTTTTTTTTTTTTTTTTTTCCAGATGTGGAAAAACTGAATAACACACCATGCAACATAATGATTATTTACTTTTTAAATCATATGGCTCTTGTGCTGGTGTGTTGTTTTCCTGAATTTCTGCTGCAAGAAACACTGAGTTAAGGTTACTGTTGTTCAGATGAATCAATAATGTACCATGACAGACTATGGGAGATTCACAAGCAAATTTGTATTTATGTGCCCTGAATAGAAGAGACAGAGCTCTTAGAATTACATATATTTAGGATGAAGAGAGTCTGAAGATTATTTAGATCTGAAAATCTCAAAATAGGACCTGTGATTTTTCTGGACTTGAAAATGTATGTTAATGAGGGCCGGCCAGATAGCTCAGGGGATTAAAATATCTGCTTATGCAGATGCAGGGACCTGGGTTCAATCCCTAGCATGCTGTGTCAGCCTTGCCCCTGGGGCAGGCTGAGAGAGTGATTGAGAATGGGCAGGGGCGTGCATGCCTGTAATCCCAGGACTTGGGAGGCTGAAAACAGGAGGATCACTATGAATCTGATCTGTGTAGCGAGACCCTGTAGAACCTGTACTAAATTCATCTTTAAAAAAGAAAATATAAGCTCACAAAAGAAAATGTGTGCTTATATTCCATATTTCATATGAGGATATAAACTTTTAGCGACTTTTAGAGCAATTAATACATTTATGTGAATAAATTCATATCTTTCAAGAATGCAAATCTAAAAGCAGAGATAATTTTTAGTTTTGTTGGAAGACTTAGGTCTTCTCATGAATGAATTTGAATTTTCAATATTATTTTAAATTTAATTAATTAACATTGATGTTAAAACATATATGCATAGTTAAGATATTTTTTGAGTAAGTATATTTATATAATTCAGTTCCAAAAAGGAAGCATCATATTAAGTCCAATATTTACTGATAATTTAAATTCTCATGGTTTATTAGCTATGATGCAAAGTAATTCAAATCCCAGAAGAGTTAAGTTACTAAATTTAGTGATTTTTCTAACAGCAAATTCTATTTCAGGCAATGAAGCCCAAGCACTAAAATTCTTCTCAAGATTTGTCCATCTCATCATCATACAAGGTGGAGGAAATTCAATACTGGACTATGCATGTCAGTCCTACAAAGTGGGTAGAGCTTTTCTCTTCTTCTACAAATGAATGGATTTCCAGGTAATTCATTATTCTGAAAATAGGCCAGCAGAATGGCCATCTTTTTGTAATGCAGAGGTGGTACTGCTTAAAGTACATAAATTTCAAGAATGCATGTATTCATCATTTTGTGTTAATCCTATTTTTCTAATCTCCCTGATCTCTGACACCAAAGTCATTCTCAAGTTATGCAGTCATGTATGTCTACTAGATTACCCTGTGTCTAGAATTTACACTTAAGGTAAGAATATCGACCAAAAATGCAGCTTGTTCACAGGAAAGACTAGTCCTGAAAAAAGATGTGAAGTTCAGTTTCCATTGTGCGTGTCCACTGAGTTGTCAGAAATGGCTCCTAATTGTCCATTTATCCAACATATAAAACAGTGTCTCATTTTTGTGCTTCTAGGAACAAGTATTTTGTTGAAAAAGGAAATTTTCTGAAAGTGAAATCTGAGAACCTCTAATGCAGTGTATCTTTAAAAGATAGATGTATTTCTGTTCCAGAAAGTAATAGAAAAATAGGGAAAGCAGCTAAATGTTATGTTTAGAGTCCATTCCATGTTGTACAGCTGTCGGGCACTTTGACAGAGTTTCGTGCTGCTTGTAATATTACAGCCTAATTCAAAACCTTTTTACCATTAAAAATAGCATACTGTAGGTAATGGGAAAAATCCTTCAATCTCAATGTGTTATTCAATTTTTGGTCCCATAGAACACTTTTCTAAAGGTCGTATTTTCTTTCTACAATTCTAAATATGTCATTTACTTATTTTTTTCATTTTCTCTACCACTTTCATAGGAATCATCAAAGAGTCCACAGGAGTACTTAATTAAATGGAATGCTACTCAAGGAGGAATAAGATAAATGCCTCCACAAAGCCAGAGGAAAGAGAGGCAAACTCAAATTGTTGAATATAAGTTCACTGAATAATGCTACAGTCACTCTTTGATGATGCCTTTGAAAAGGAAACCATCTCAGGTATCACAAAACTGATGAATGTTCTTTTTAAAAAAGAACAGATATGTATTTGGTACAAAGTCTCACTATGCAGCTTGGACTCATAGTGATCTTCCTGTTTTCAGCCTCCCCAGTGCCTGGATCACAGGTGTGCACCACCATGTCTGGTCTTGGTGGCCGGCTCAGCGTGCCTGGGGAACAGGGCTAGTGTGGCATGTGGTGCCAGCTATCGAGCCACAGTCCCTGCACTTGCCTGAGCAGGCGCTTCATCCACTGAACTATCTCATTGGCAAGAATGTTTTTTATGTCTTTTTCTTCCTTACACAATTTGTAGTTCTATGCTGTTATTTGTGTACGCTGATTCTTTTCTTAATAGGTGTACAGAGATAAAGTTTACAAAGCTGTATTTTGTTACATTTGAAGTTTTGGTCTTTGTGTCCCATGTTTGATTATTTGTCTACAATATGCAGAGATTTACATTTCTTTTAGTTCATCTTTCTGGTGAAGAAAGCTTTTTAGATGGACATGAATGTTTTGCACCAAAATTTAAAGAATTCAGCCGTGTTTCCAATCTTTTCTCTTATTTATCCTCTTTTGTGAATCTTGCTTTTTGTAGGTCAGATAGCTTCCTGGTGTTACAGAAGGTGGGATCTTTTCTTTTTCTCTATTCTTACTGCTTTCTGTTTTTCAGAAGGGAACATATTCGTTTATCTTCTCTTGCTGGGGGACGCATGCTGGTGATTGTTCAAATCTGCTGTAGTGGAGCCTCTACAGTGAAATTTTTATTTCACTTTTCTTTTTAGTTTAAACTTTCCAGCTTCTACTTCTGATGTTCTACTTCTGCTTAATTTTTGTGAAAAAAAAACCCCTTGCTTTTCAAAACAAAACGGTAGAATATTATTTACTTGGTAAAACAATTTCTCATCATTTCCTCTCCTTCTTCAGAAACAAGCTCTAGTTTTTAAACATATTTACAAAAACAGTTCTAGTCTGTGTCTTGCAAGTTCATTGTTAGGATATCCTTCAAGAATATTCCTATTTAGTTTTTTTCTATGTTAGCTATACTTTCCTGATTTGTTTCCTATAAGTTTTTGTTTAAATCTTGATGTTTAATTAATTGATATAATTACTATATCATTTAATATATGATAATATTAGAAATCAAGTCTCCTCTCCTGGAATCATTGTTGTGGTTTGTGATTGATTAATAACCTTCACAGACTTATTCTTTAAAGTCTTGCTTTTTTGTTCCATGTAGCCACTGATATTTTTGCTTCATTGGATCAAAATAATGATCAGATAATGAAGCTTTGATTTACTTTTATGCTTTGAATGTATCGATCTCCGTACTCAGAGAGGAATTTTTTGTGTGAGTAGGAGCACGTGTCCACCACCCTCAGAGACATTTCTAAATGTCTCAGAGTCCTCATCTCCTACTTGTACAGAAGCATCAGCCCAACCAGGTACTAAAAACAAGCGAACCAACCAACCCCGGGTCTTCAAGAGTTCCAGAAATATCTTCAGAGCAATGGAACTCTCCCATTGTTCTATTGTTGTCTCATTTTCTAGTTTTTTGCTTTAAATATTTTCAGTTTGTTTTGTGCTATATCTGGATACATCATGTTAAGTAGCAAATGTATTAAGAAATGGTACTTTTTTGTGAGTTTCATTGTATGTTTCTGACCAAAGCCTTGTGAGTAACACTGTCCCCACATGGGGCAGGTAAAAAGGGAGAGCTCAAGGACAACATGTGTCATGCTGAGCACATGATTGAATACCTCTCATTTTGGTCTTCTAAATGTGCATTGTTTCTAATATCTCATCAATAATTATACTCTCTTTAAAATAATTTTTTAAAAATAGACAAGATAAATATTACCGTTTCTTGATAGCAAGCATTAGTATTCAATTATCCGTCCAATCTTACATAACTATAGGTGTTAATCTGAGCAACAGATTTGTCACTAAAAATAGATAATATAGTGACTATTGCTAATTAGATATTCCTGTTTTGAAAATCTGTAACCTATGTATCTTTTGCTTTTGCTTCTATTTTTACTCTTCAAAGTTAAATTAAATTAAAAACAGGAAAAAATGAAGTCTCTCACTGAGCGCCCAGGACAAATGTAACCATCCTCTTGGGATACAACTGGAAAATAAGTGAAATGCTCTGTCTCCACAAGGACAGTTAAGCGGCTTTTGCCGACAATCGGGGCTGTGAGATGTGCACTTCCAGGCAGCTGGATTTCTGGGGAGACACCACAAATTAAAATGCCATAAGCCATCAAGTATTGATATGTTAAACTTTAAATCCCTGCAGAATGTGAAGAAAAAAAGAAAGAAAATTTAAAAAATAAAAATATTTTTAAAAATAAGAATTAATAATTACATATTTTCACACAGAAATTTAGAAATCTAACCATATACAGCATTGTAGTAGGACAGTCCTATGATTATTTTTTCTTGTCACTTGTTTTCATTTTTTACCCTTTTTTTAAAACAAACATTTACTTGAGTGACAGTGTACCCATTTGTGACAAAACTAAATAAAAAAGGGGATAGAAATGAAGGCCCATTTTGTATCTGTATATACAAAATAGTTAGTATAGATAAACAGCTACTTTCTCTTAACTCAATGAGAGGATTGTACTAATAGTGTTTGGACAGGATATCATGCCTGCATCTTGTACTATGAATAGCCACTATGAAGAAAACAATACGCAATGTGTTAATTATTGTAACTGTCCTACTAATCTGTTTTGAAACTGTCTCACTGCTGTTTATTTCTCAATAAAATTAATATAAGAGTACCATAAACTACACCATTTGTTCAATATTCTGCCATATTTTCTCTTAAATACACATTTCTCAAGTTATTGGAAAGATTTAGTTAGTTTTAAAATATGATTGTGGCAACTTCGCTACTTGTAAAACTTTTTGAAGAAAAGTGTTTTAGGAATTTCCTTTAGGAAGTTCTCTTTACAAGGTTTATCTTTCAATAGCCATTCATGTAGTGTTTAATGCATGTTTCTTACATTTGTATACTATACTGTACTAGATAGTTTTTATTTCAGTTTTCCCAGTAATGGAAATGTCCATCTATTGAATTTATCAAATTTCTGTTGCCATAATGACATGACACATATATAATTTAAAGGAGGAAAGACTGACTTTGCCTCATATTTTAAGATATTTCAGTTTGTAATCAACTGGTTCCACAGCAGAAATATGGTAAATGGTATGGTAGAGGAAAGCTGCTTTAGAAAATATCTTAGAACAGGAAGTGTATATATTTATATATAATTAGATGTTATAAATATTATATTTGTATAAAACATAGTGTACTTACTAGCTCAGCTTTGAAAAACTGCAATTCTGGTCATAGCTTGAATCCCTCATCTCATCCCTCAGCTTGATGAGGGATTCAAGGGATAATTGTTCTAACGATAACTGCTTGCTCTGAACACATGTGCACTGCCTAGGTCTGGTATGCTAGCCACTTCTTCATTATGGGTGAAGAACCAGCCACCCACCCCTGCAAGCTAAAGGAAGTGAGTTTATTGTAGCCCATGGTTTAGTTCAGCACTGGCTCTCTCACCAAGGCAGAAATGGCATGGTAGAAGAGAAGGTGGGAAGAATGCCACTTAATTTATGGCCATCAGGAAGCAGAGAGCAAGAAAAGAAAGGCACTGGGCAGGAAATACATTCTTCTACATCATGTACCCGCTGATCTTCTCCTTCAGATAAAGCCCGACCTGTGAGGGCAAGACTTTTAGAGGTGTCTCAAGGCCCATCATAACAGTTCCTCCCCTGGCCCTGAAAAGGCTCATGTCTACCTCTAAGATTCTCTAAGATCTTAACATTTTCAGTGCTGCAAAAAAATCCAAGTCCAAACTCTTCAGAGACTCAAGATAAATTCTTATCTCTGAGGCCCATAAAAGACAAAACGAAATTTAAATACTTCCAACATACACAGAGTAAACATTACCATTCTAAAATGAGAAATAGAGGGATAGAGGGATAGGAAAGAGAATTGAAGCAAGAGCGTAATACAACATGGTAAACATAAAAATCTAATAGTTGGGTGGCTGCACACAGAAGAGTGATGCTAAGGGGATTAGTACCCTGAGTAGCGGTACTGGGCCGTGAGACTCAGCACCTCTGTTTTCAAATGGAAGCTTTATGCGTTTGCTCCTAGCTTTGTTATGGGGCATACTGCTGATTTGAGCTGCCTCCAAGCCATCATTCCATTGTGTTGATATAATATGTGGCTTCTGTTAAATGCTAGTGTTTTCAAGATCTGCATTCTGAGATGGGGAGTCTAAGTGCCTGCCTGGCAAGCACAAGGACACAGGTTTGATACCCAGGACTTCATGCTGTGCTGTCCACTGAAATTAGGTATGGTGGCACACACCTGTAATCCCAGTGCTGGGGAGGCTGAGACAGAAGGATCACTATGAGACTGAGGTACATAGAGACCCTGAGCCCAATAAATAAATACATTTAAAAAAGAACCATATTCTCCATGACCCCAATGTTGCATGCCTCCCTTTCTTCCCTAGCTGTAAGTTTATCAAATTGTTCAACTCCACTTTATTCTTCTGATGCTAATTGTGGGCAACTGAAAGCTGGCCACCCAGACCACAACCTGAACACTGGGCTGCTTTAAAATTTCTTCTATCAGATCAATTAGGTCATTGCCATTCATCTCGGTCTCCAACAAAGTCTCAGGATCTAGTGACAGTGTACCCAAATTTTCTGCCTGAATGTACCTCTGACCTTTAGTCTAAATGCCCGTCGAGTCTTTGTGATCAAGAGAAATTTCTTGATCTCTCTGTACTCTACCATCCACTTTCCTATCAACGATCTGATCATCTGAGCTCTGATGAGAATCACATATCAAGCTCTGCTTAAAGCCCTCTAGTCTTTATTAGCTGCCAATGGAAAATATTTTCAAACTCCTCACACACATCAGTTCAAAAACCTGAAGAACCATGTTCTCGGGTGTAGTCACAGCAGCAAACCTACTTCTCTGGTACCAAAATTTATTGTAGTAACTTTTCTATAACTGGGACAAAGTGCCCAATAACCATGACTTAATGAGGGAGAGCTTTATTTTGTATTATTTTGCTTCATTTTGGTTTTCCTTTTGTTTTTTGAGACAGGATCTCACTACATAGCCCAGACTGGCCATGAACTCACTGTGTACCCCAGGCAGGCCTTTGTCTCACAGGTGCTGGGCTTTTAGGCATATGCCACCATGCTTATCTAGGAGAGATTTATTTGCCTTGATGGTTTAGTTAGCTAAATCCACTTTCAACTGCTCCAGTGCACAAAGGTGTAGAAAGGCATGGGGTAAGAAGACTACTTTTGATTCAGAGATAACATAAAATATAAGAGATATGTTACTGCCTTAAAACTGTATTTATTGTAAATTCCATGTGGTAAATTTGATAGGAAATTTTTGCTAGAAAAAAGACAGCAATATTCTAGCTAACTGTAGATTATCATCATTATTAGATATCAATTATAAGTGTATAATACAACACATATATTTTAGGATGTTAAGATTTTGAGGGCTGGCAAGATAGCTCAGTGGAATAAGGTGCCTGCTCAGGCAAGCTTAGGCAAGCACAGAGACTGTGGTTCGATCCCAGCACCACATGCCCAGGGCAGGCTGAGCTGGCCAGAGTCTGGGTGTGGAGGTGCACACCTGTAATGCCAGTACTGGGGAGGATGAAAGCAGGAGGATCACCATGAGGCTGAGCTGTGTAGTGAGCCCCTGCAACAACCAAATACATAAAAAGATTTGGAAAAGATGTTTTTCAATTGCACATGAGTTTTATTATAGTTATCTACAATTTTAATTGCACAAATTAATGGGAATCACTACTTTACTTCTGTACATGAACATACTGTGCCTTGATCATTTTATTCCTCCTCTTTTCTAACTTTCTCTGTCTACTCTGTGGATTTTAATAACATGCCTCCTAAGGACAGTCAACTTAAAGATCTGCTGGGGTTTAGTTAGCCTGCAAGCCCTTATATAGTCAAATGTAGGAACCATCATTCATTCATCACACACTGTTTGTTGAGACTTATAAGATTATTTTGTGACACTACTTTAACTATAAAAAGTAGATAAAAATGTCAGCAGAAACATTAGTTATTTGGTCAATAATTTCACTTCCAAAGATATAGGCGATACTCTTCCCTTTCCACAATGAGCTTGGAAATTAAGTTATGAGTATAGTTAAAATACTCAGGAATGCACCTTCTGTCTGCAAATTACACTTACTTTTTTATAAATTTTATTGAGAAACTAACAGCAATGAGACAGTTTCAAAACCGATTAGTAGGATAGTTTCAATAATTAATACATTGCATATTGTTGTCTTCATAGTGGTTATTCATAGTACAAGGTGCAGACATGATATCCTGTGCAAACACTATTAGTATAAAGCTTTCTTCTCATTAAATTAAGAGAAAGTAGCTGTATATCATCCCATTTTGTATGTACAGATACAAAATGGTCCTTCATTTATATCCCCCTTTATTGTTCAGTTTTGTCAGAAATGAGTATTCCATTGCCATTTAAATATTGTAGGTGCCTGAATTCAGCAAAATAATCCAATATGGAAATTACACTTATTAACACAATATCCTGTCAGCCCTTGTGAATCAACAGGGAAAAAGAGTCCAGGTTAATGACCTGGGACTAATTCATGGCCAGCACCTCTCTAAAGCAGGGCTGAGCCTGTGCAGGCTGAAGCTTGTGCAAAGAAGACACCAACACACCCCGTAGGACAGACTCAGCTTGGGGACAGGATTGCTGAACTTATTAAATTTGGGTTGTGAGACCATAAATAACATGCTACATCAGCAAGGGATGTGGTATTTTACTTCTGCTTTACTTGATGTGAAGAAAAAAAAAATAACTGCAATTATGATCTTAAAATCTCTCTCCTTTCTGAGACTGTCTGCTAGTGGCTTGAAATAAAGTAGATAAAATACCAGATAAATTTAAATCCCCAAACTGAGCCTGTTACACATTTTTCATTTTGTGGAACTCAATAGACAACCTTGTGATCAGACAATTTCACCACGCATACCATTTGAAGCAACTTCTCCATGGTGTGCTCCGTCATACCATACATGGGCCTATTCATGGTCATGAGACAGAACAAGTTGCACAATAAGTTAAACAAATAAACTGGGTGATTCGTATGTATCATGAACAATAGAAACCTAAGATTGGTAGCGACCAAATCCACCAAAGCTATGGAACGTTCCCCAGGAAGGCTGGTGTCTGGTCCCCGTGTTTCTCAAAGTGCCGATATTTCCACATGGGCCCGTATTTCCAAAAGTACACTTTGCTTTGGGTTTTGTCCCCAAGTATGACTTAAAAACTGAGAAAACTCTTTGGAAGTTATCCTTTTCTAGCAGGACTGGGAAATGTGTCCATTTCCTTTCAGCTGTAAGGGGAAAGGTGGGAAACAGCTGGGTTTCTAGATCTCCCAAGGCGCGGCCCTCGCGGTTCTCTGAGACTCACAGAGAAAGTACGTTGCCAGGAATACAAAGCAGGGAAGCTCTTCTGGTTAAAAGTAGAGTGGGTGCGACTGGAATGCGTGGCTCTCGCGTTCTCCCCTTTTTCTTCATTCCTCGAATAAAATAATAAATCAAAGCTAAATTCTGTACTCCATTGAAAAGAAAAAATCTTGGATTCAAGGTATAATTTTTTTGAATTTCATAAGACACTGTAAACGACTATATTAAAAATAGCTTGATTTTCTAACATCAATAATAATAGAAAGAGCGTGCAAGTGAAGATACTACTTTGGGTACCCACTTCATTCCTTTTGGCTATAAAGCCATACCTGAAATTTCTAGATCACATAGTACTATTTTTGGTTTTAGGAGTAACATTGATATTATTTTTTAAATGGATTATTAATTTGCCTTTCAAATAACAGTAAACAAAT
>NDGM011143760.1:0-15025 GCA_002564305.1 Octomys mimax | reverse complement strand
ATTGAGAAACAAATAGCAATGATACAGCTTCAAATCAAATTGGTAAGACAGTTTCAATAATTATGATATAATTTCTTTTAGCTTCCAAGCAGACATACATTTTTCAAATCCTCAGCTTCAGTGTATCATTCAAAAGCAGTCAACTTTTAAAATCCCCCCTGTCCCATATTTACAGGGACTGCACACTGAGCCTAGGATCTGTACACTAAGCTATGTTACCAGCCTCCCCTCTTACTTATATTTATTTAGCTTTAGTTTTTATTGGTTTGTATTATATATTAATCTAAAAACTGTGTCTATGGTATAGAGCTCTTCTATGTATTACAAATTTTTCACCGACTCAAAAACCTATGAACACACACAGTTAAATACACTCACACACACACCACTCACATGCAAACAATCACACCCTCCCCTAACCTTCTCTCTGCCTGGTCTTGCTTGCCTCCCTGACCCACCCCTCCATCATTATGTCCCAAACCTGACTTGTTCTGCATGATCTCCTTTTTAAAAGTCTGCTTTTGGACCCAATCATGGAAGGGTTGAGCAGAGAGATGAACAAGACCAGGCACAGAGTTGGTTATTGGAGGATGTGATTATATATGAGTGGTGTGTGTGTGTGTGTGTGTGTGTGTCGCTGTGTGTTTGGTCTTATGTGTGTACAAGTCATTAAGTAAAAACTTGGAAGGTGTGTAAAAGCTTTACACCACATACACTGTTTTTAGATTACTATAAGTCACTCACCCTTCACGTTCCCTTTTATAAGTTTGGTGAAATTGTACAATAGCACTTGAAACACAGAAATAGCTTTAGTGCTCATTTTATCAGTTTCATCAGCAAACTCGTAGGTAAACATTACTTTGCTTAATCGCTGAAAAGATTCTAAGAAAGATTTAAGAACTTCACTAGCATTCATTGAGTTAGGAGTACAGGCACAGCATTGGTCCCTGATGTTGGTATTTTTAGCTCCCAGTTTACCGGTCTTCACATAATCTTAGCGTTCCCATGAGCTTTAGTCACAATTTTTATTTCTTACTATAACAAAATCAAATATTTTAAAACTTAGGCATCATGGAACATGTTCAGATAATGAAGTGCCAACTTGATTTTGGCACCATTCCTTAAATATTTGTCATCAAGAGTCAAAAGTAATAGGAAAGAAATTAGGCAGATGAAAGCAGTTTGGTTTTGCAGAAATGGAACTGACATTGTACAGTCAGTGCTGTGGAATTCCGGGCTCTGCCATCACGACTATCACTGCCATCCTCTGTAATCAGTTTCAGCAGACATGTTGAGCTGAATTAACATCTGGAAATCTTCTACTACAATGAAACCAAGTAGTTTTCCCTACGTCTATAGTGTTTAGTCATAGCTCATGTTTATTCTTTCTACGTTCTGAAACTATTATACATCGCCTGTCATTGAATTACTTTCAATTCATGTTCCTTGTTGAGTTTTGCCAGGAAGCCCGCCCAACCTTTTGACTAATAGTGGTTAGGAGGCATTTTGGAAAAAGTGCTGTACTTCCTTTTATAACAGGTGTTTTCAGGGTCAAAATTTTAATTATATATTTTTTTTATCTCATGGGTATAACTAACTTTTAGTAAAGTAATTTTCTTTGCTATGTTGTATCTTTCTTCCTTAAAAGTTCTGAGCTCTGCTTTGTACACAAACGCCCAAATTTCCTGTTTTTTTTAAAACTACCAAGTGCAACATATTTTAGATTTTATTTGGAGTTACAAGCTTACCTATACGTGTAGGCTGAGAAAAAGGTCAGTTTCATTTTTTTTGTTTTTTTAAAGGTCAGTTTCTGTTAGGGAAGAATTATTCCTTTTCCTAGAACAGAGGTGAAGTACATAACTACACAGGAGGCCTCTACAGTCTTAAATAGAGAGGCTAGAGCCATTCTTTTTCCACATATGCTTGCTTGCTTTCTTTTTTCTTTCTTTTTCTCTTTCTGTTCTTGTCTATTTTACTACCAAGCTGATAAAACTGAACAAAGGCATGTTCTTTTTTAAAAAAATCTCCACAGATAGAAATGTGAGTAGAAACCAAATAAAATCCAAAGATTATTTTTTGCTTTCTGATAACTTTTAGTATTCTTATTGTGTATTACTAATTTGCATACTATGGTGACCCAGGCAGATGGCTTGCAAGTCAGAGTTTGTACTGGTGGCACTGCCAACGTCATGGGCAGATAATGCTTTGGGCCTTTTTTCTCTGATCCAGATGATTGGTTTTAACATTGAAACATTTCTTCCATCTTCAGTGAAAAAGTCCGAGGAAAAAGCAAAAGTGGTGTAATCATTATACATCATGGTTACAGAGTCGGTCTCTGGCCACCATAGATTATTTATTCTGTATTTAGTACAGGGTCTACAGCGTCTCACTACATAGATCAGACTTGTAATGATCCTCCTGTGTTCAGCCTCCCACGTGCTGGGATTACAGGTGTGCGCTACCACGCCCAGTCTCAATCACCCTCTCAGCACGCCCCGTGGGCAAGGCCCGCACGGCAGGCAGGGGATCGAACCCCGGCCATGTGTTCTGCCTAAGCAAGCACTTTAGTCCACTGAGCTATCAGGTCAGCCCTTCATAGATCTTATTATGAAAACCACAGTACTAATTTTTGCCTATTAAAGTTTAGAACAAAGACAATGACGTGATGATGAGGCTTCTACATGGCAAATTCTACTCTGGTGGGTACATTAGTCTGTGAACAGTAACTCTTCGAAAATTGTGTAGATGATTGCTGGAGGCTTTAGTCATCTTCCATTTGTACTGTGAGATGCCATGACACTTCTTCAGTCTTCAGCTAGAAGACAGCAAGAAACAACTCTTCTGGAGTATGGTGATAGAGTGACTCTTAATTCTTTCCTGCTGTTGTTACCATTAGCAGCCAGATCCAACCACAGACATATGATGTGGTAAGTTATCCTCAGGAAAGTGAACTGAAGAGCCATTCTATCCCATTCTGCTCCGTTCTGTCCCGTCTCTCAGAATTAGCTTGTTTTGACTAGAAATCACGGAGACATTTTAGAAAATGCTTAACTTCCTATTTAATAATTCATTTGCTGAATGATAAAGTTGGTTCAGAAGGACCTGGGGTGATTGTTTATAGAACTTGACTCTAAATGATGAGGAATGAATCAGAGAAAATTTGCCCGAGGTTTTCAAGTACACAGGTCATGTACCCATGTTCTCAATCATCATGGAAAATAGAAAACAAAATCAAAATGATTACTTTTTTTTCACAATTTTTGACCAAGTGCTGGAAAATACAATATGAAATGCTTTTTAGGTACCTTATAGATGTAATTAACACTGTCATTACTATTAATCTTGGATCAATAAATTCATACCACAAGGAACTATGACATCTGTGGAACATTTAAACACAGCAATTAAGTCACGAAAATACAGAAAAGCGGCCCAAGCCCACTTGGAAATGTTTACTTTTATTTAAAAACAGAATTCTCAAATGCTTCTCTGCTTTCTGATTTCATTCAGGACAAGAATGAAAATACTGAAATGTGGCAGAGTTTCTAACAGAATGAAAGCCAAGAAACACTGAAAATAGTGTTAAGATTTCCGGTTTAATTTCCAGGACAAAAAGATCCATTGTTGGTTTATAGCATCTCAACTGCTCTGATACCTGGATAAACAAAAGCTGTTGACCTCAGCANGCAAGGTGACCTGGTGCCACATCTTGGCTTCAGTTTTGCACTACTCCACAATAAATGGGGCTGGGATAAATCCAACCTTTCTTTACCACAGTGGCTCCTAATTATTCCCAGTGGAAGGACTGGAAAATATTTTGAATTTTTCTTCTATACTTTCACATTAGTTTATTCTCAGAGCACTTATCATTTGTATTTTGAGCCACATGTCGAGTAACGAAATTTGGAAAAGGCATTTAATTACTTTCTCTCCCTAAAGAGCAATATCATATTTTTGTTAGTATAGCATTTGTTTTGTTTTGCTTTGACACATGGCTTCTGTGAAAATTTTAGCCAGTCTTTCTCTTTGGATTTAAGAGCCTAATTCTAGGGAATTAAAACAAACACAAAAGCATGAGTTTTTATAGTATGAATTTCACATTTAGTCTCTTTATGATATCTTTTAACTAATTTCTAATATATATTATACATAACACAAAAGGTATCAATTTCATGGATTGATGATAAAATTGAGTAGCATTCAGGCTTCACTTAGCACTATCAAAATGAATTTTCTTTTCTTTCTTTCTTTCTTTCTTTTTTTACCTTATTTCATTCTTACATTTGAATGTAGGAATAAAAGCATTTGTCAGTAGCTGATACCCTCAGCTTGACATACACAAGCTCATTAAATAGGACAAGGAAGGACGTATAAAGGGCAACCGTGGTTGTTAAATTTAGTTAAGGAAGGGCACCTGATTCTCTGCTATTTTAATTTGTCTGGGGCCAGAATTCAGCGAATAAATATTATTTAATCTCCAGAACTTGTGCCTGGTTTTGTTCTCATACATTATATCTCTTATCGTATTAGGCTGCTTCTGTCATCTTGGTTGTTTTGTTTTGCATTTTCCCTCCCAGTCGTCCTGTGTCATGTTCGAGCACCTTCCACAGCTTCTATGAGCCACAGCCTCCTAGCTGGAAGCAGAGCAAACCAGTGGCACACTTAGGTGATGATACAGAGAATGATGAGGTTAGGCTGAGACCCAACTGACCTTGGGGAGGCCTGACTGAGCAGATAAAAACCCCACTTTGTGGTCAGCTTGCTGCCTATTAGACTGTCTTTGTTACTTTTCTTGTCACTGAAGCAAAATACCCAACACCCCAAGTTAAAGGAGGAAGATATATTTAGCTCACAGTTTGTAGAGGTTTCAGTTCATAGTTGGCTGGCTCCAAGGTGGGGTGGCAGGGCGGAGGGGTATCACAGAGGGGAAACAGCTCATGGCGGGCAGAAGGCGGCAAAGCAGCAAAGGTAAGAGCAGAAAGAAACAGGCTACGATAGCAGCCCTTTCTCTGTGCCTTACATTCTATCCAGGATACCTGCCGTTAGGGTGGGGAGCACCGATACATAGGGAAGGCCTCCTATTATCCATACTCAGAACAATGCCAAGCCAACAGTGGACTGACTGAGTCATCATACCCTCTTAGTCCCTGCAACACATAGTGTAGTTCCAGCCACCTCTGAAACACACTTATGACCACATGGGACTTAGCGACAAGCCGTACCAGCCTCCACCTCAGGTCATCACTACTAAGTTGCTACGTCTACTCCTGCACCCTGCCTCCCACCAGGTTCCTTCAGGGACTCTGCCGCTGAGTGGAAAGCTCCCAGTTGGACTCTCATGTGGCCTGTAGGAGAGATTGTTCCTTCACATTCACCTTGAACTGTATCGCTGGTTATTTGTTCACCATCTATATTTTCCAACTCCCGTCTGCTCTGCGCTCTCTTCAGACAACTAGCATTTTATAGCAAGAGACTTAAGTTTCCATGACAATTCTTAGTGCAAATGATGAAAGAAAATGCTTTCTCTTAGTATTCAGGTCTGCACTACTAAGGAACTTATCCTACTGATTCGTTTTCTATGTGCAATGTTTGTTCTCTTCTTGAAGACACTCGTGTATTAAGTTCTTATAAATAAAAACTGGTCTCTATGTTAGAAAGGAAAGTGAATGGCATTAAGAATTTTTTAATCTCATGAGTCCTCAGAAGGAATCTAGACAGATTATGAGAATTTACCAAGTTGTGAATTTTTGGGGCATTGGATTTATGCACAGGTATAATCCATTTTGAAGTAAAGCAGCTCATACCATATTAGCACTGTATATTATGCAGCCTATAATTCTGCCTCCTGGAATGAGGCATGGTGTACAACAAGCGCTTGATTTCTCTGTGCCAGCTGTTCTGGTCTGCACTCATTTTCACAGGAATCTTGCTTTTTCTCTCTGATATCTTTGGAGGCAGCCAGACCATAGACATGTCAGCTCTTCAGGCAGAGGTCGCTCAAGTCACTTTGCTTCTAACTTTTCCCTGTGCCAGCCTGGCCCTTGATCCTTAATTTATCTCTCTGTTTGGATCCATCTGATCTTCTTGGGATTTAACCTCTAATCTTGCTTTCTCTAGCTCTGGCATCTTTGATGGCTGCAATGTGTTCCTCTGGCTCCTTTTGATCTCAATCACATGGTGAGATTTTCCTACTCTTCTGATCTCAGCTCCTGAGTATCTAAACTTTGATATCGTTTACTTTTGCTAGCTTAGACAATCTTGACCTCCAGGGAGGGGATTCTGAAGTGGAGTGCTGAATACTCTCCTTTTCCCTCCCCAGTTCATTCCTTTCCCCCAGTTCATTCCTTCATTCTGTCTTCCCAGCTCTGTTTGGCACGAGTCAGACCTCTTTATGAACTGCATCACTGTCTCTCTTGCTTTCTGTTTTCTGTTTAGGTTTAGCAGTGCTAGAGGTGAGCAAACAGCAGATAAGCGTAGATAGAGTATTCATTCTCTGTATTTCTTTTTCAGTCTGGGGAGCAGCTATTTTATTTTCTCTATTGTCACAGCCATTTCACTTAGGTGGCCCTTGTCCTGCAGCACTGGTTCCCATGAAGTGCCAAGACCCCTTCCTTGAGGATTAGAGGAGGTAAAGCCTTCTCGTTGTAGCTCATGTTTACTTCTTTGCCAAACCTCACTGGAGATCTTAACCTGGCCCACATTTCATAAAGTCTCATCATCAAAATTTCTTTCCTTAGCCCTTTCATATGTTTCTTGTCGACTGAACCATGAGTGTTGAGGAAAAACATGTGTGGTCAATGGAAGTAGAATTTTGTGAATGTCACCTTCATTCAGAGGGCAGTGCTGTGATATTCACAATGTGCGTCTTGGAGTTATGTTAACCTATCTCTCAAATAGATGGAAAAATAGGCACAATGAGAAGCTTGATTGGGGAACATGCTATTCCTCTCTGAGGGGATGAAATATTATGATGTGCATACCTGGTAACATTTTTCTCTGCAGATAAATCACAACAGGCATAGTAATTAGCAATATAATAGGCACAGGGAAGCCGAAAGCAGAAGAGAAAGCACATGTGCTTCCATCCACACAGAGTTCCTGGACTATTTGCCTCCTTTGGTGTCAGTGAGTGTCTGCCATTCTTGAGTCTTCTCATGAATTAAATTTCAAACTACTTGACTTTGGATATTAGATCTATCCCTGGCGAAGCAGAAGGAAGAACCATGGGCAAAGCTCTGCCACAGGTAAAAAGGTTTCAGCTGAAGAACGTGCTGAGGGAATAATGAAACCATGTTGGTAATTTCTGGTAATGTTATAGACTAGTGGCTCCATGCTTCCTTTCTTTCGTTATTGAAGGGACTGGACCCATGGCCTTGTGGATACTAAGCATATGCTCTACTACTGAGCCACATCCCTAACTCTGTGCTTTCTACACTCATGAATATACACCTGGTAAGAAGAAAAAGATGTCAGAGTTTTATGCAACAGCTACAAGTCTACAGAAACAGCAGAAGAACTGAGGACTATTAAGAAGCCCAATTATCCTGATGGGCTTCCCCTTTCTAGAGCTGCTTCCTTAGTGACATGACAATGTGCCAAGTTCCAAGTTCAATTTAAGTCAGTGTGTAGGTTGCCAGATTACTGCCTTAACCAACTGGGTTACAACTGTAACATCTCTGTGCTTTAAAGTCCATCAGATTCCAGAAAATTGAAATTGAATATTCCATCCTGTGTGCACATTCTTGGACACTTTTGGTCAAAAACACTGAGTTACACAGCCAAGACTAAGTGGAGAATGTAAAAGTTATCTAATAAATTAGTCTGTGCCAACAACCAAATGGGATTATTCTGGATTTACCTTGACTTTTTTTTGGCAAGTCTGAATTGGCTGTCTATGGAAGAACAAAGTTAATGAAAGACTGTGGGCTTTGAAGAACTATTATTAGCAAAACAAAATGGAGCCATGTCCAGGAAATTAATGAAATCTCTTCTCTTTCAGTTGGGATTGAAAAGGAAGAGTGAAGACCAATATATATGTGATTCAACTTTGGCATAGAATGGCTAAATACTGAGAGAAAATAAACATTAAAAACAGAAGTTTCATGGTCTAAAATTTTAGATCATAGAAGAAAAATTAAAGATAATACATATTTGCCTTTTGACCTATGCCAACTGAAAAGGCTAACACTTTAGGCCCAATTTTCCAGGCTGCTGCTCTGTTCAAGGCAGAGGAGATTTCAGATGAGCCTCTCTGTCTTTTCCGTGAATTAAATCCATGCTGTCTCTTTCTTTAGGTCTACTACATTCAGTAAGAAGCCACCAACCCCATGCTCATCATGAATAAAACTATTATTTGATGGAATCTTTCCACTGTGAAAAATTATTTTAATTGGCTTAAAATAATACTAAATGCTGAAAGCCAAGTACATGACCTCTGGCTCCGCTGGTGTTTCAGATATCATACTCTTCATACTTTCTGGTGAGAGTCTCAGGCCTGTCTCTGAAGAGAGGCCACATGTAAATAAATTCATAATGTTTAGATCAGGGTTTTGCCAATGTATATTATGTCTCATGTAAGCCTTTATTATATAACTTCCTTCTTTGGGTTTTACAGAGTTCTTGTTTGTGGACCTTCAGGGTGTGTCATGAAAGTGTATTTCTGATTTATCCTGTTCACCTAGGCGGAGTGCCCTGGACAGTAGTGGACCTGGTTTATACTTAATGGTTTATTTTTATGGTTGTATATTTCCTATGTTTTGTTCATATGCCCTTAGACTTCTCAGGAAAATCTGGACAGCTCATTTTTATAAATCAATAAATAAGTGGTACCTCATGGACTGCAGGCCACATCAGCAGCACCGTAGAGAGAATTATATTGTCTGAGGCACTTATGTACTTATAAAGATGATATCCTTGGACTCAAGGCCTAACACATTTTTCATTAGAACTATTAGATTCCATATAAGATCAACAATTACAAACACACTAGTCAAGATGATTAAAATTTAACAGGCTTCTTTTACAGGCTTCAGAGCTTAGTATTTTCATGTCTTCCTCTTTGGCTTGACTTCTTTCTGTATTTCAGAACTCTCTTGTTTGACTTCCAAAACCCACTGTTAATACCTCTCAAATCCAGAGGCATAACTGAATAAGAATGAAATTTGGAATTCTCTTTTCTTTAATGATCCTCCCAGGAGCCAGCTCTAGCTTAGGAATTCCACGCCTGTCACTCTATGTGGTCCAGGTCAGTCAAACTTTAGAATCTCTGGTTCAAAAGGAATTTTATTTCATGTAAAATCTATCAAGTTTTTCATGCAGAATGAAAAAGGAGCTCAAGAGGGGCCCTACTCAGTAGTGATAATCTGGAATAAACTCTTGGAGCTCACAGGTAGTTACCAACTCTGTTTAGTAGGGTCTTCACCCAGTTCCAGGTACAGATGCCCCACACATTTCAAATTCATAAGTGAAAAAATGCAAATTTTAAAAGCAGGTATTAAAAACAAAAACTGTCTTAAATTTCTAGTTTACAATAATGTCACTAACATTTCAAAGCAAAACAAAGGGACATTTTAGGAATAAAGGAAAATATGAGAAAAAAGAGGGAAAGGGGAAGAAAAGAAACAAGATCCTATCATCTATGCTGATTATAAGATTTAATATACTACTATGCTTAGTTCTGTTAAATTGTTTATTTTTAGGGCTTTTTTCTTAAGTTATAATAGTAATACACAGAAGCATAATCAAAGTTATGGTCATTGAGGTTTTCATTAAAATTTTTACCACAATAAAAATTTAGTAATTTTAGTCCTTAATAGTAAAAATAATAGTATCAATACCCATAAAAATATTTTACACATATTGAAGACTTACTCTGTACCGGGAATGAGCTAAGATTGCTAAACTTATCACTGAAGTGAATCCTGGTGCTGGCCTTGTGGAGTAGATGCCTTAACTGCTTTTATTGCTTATTCTATAAATGAGATGAGGAGGCTCCAAAGAGGTTAATTCTTTTGCCCACACAGCACACCTGTGGCTGAGTTAAACTCACATAGTCTTGCCCTATACCTCCAGCCACATCCTGAAAACATCCTCTTGGTACCAAGATCCACCACATTAGTACTCCCTTGGGCTCTGAAACCTCAGGAAGCCTGCAGTTTACCCAGATGGGATGGGTGCTATAGGCTGAATATTGGTGTCCCCCTCAGATTCTGATGTTGAAACCCCAACTCTGAATGTGATGGCGTTTGGAAGTGAGATCTTTGGGAGATGATTAGGTTGGGTATGGGGAACTCTCATGGTTGGAATTAGTCTCCCCCACCATGTATAAATACAGGGAGAAGACTGTTGGCTACACCCTGGGACTAGCTTTCAGCAGACACAATCTGGATCTGGGGAAGGCTTTCACCAGACACAATCTGATGGCAGCTCCATCTCGGTCATCCCATTACTCAGAGTTGCAGAAGATGAGTTTGTGTTGTTTATAAGCCACCTAGTCTCTAGCATTCTGGGATGGAAATCCAAATGGACAAAAGTTTTTCTAATTCCATACCACTCAGAACTGGTCTGTGTGCTTCAGAGTCCAGCCTTGTTCTGGGGAATAAATTCTTGCTAATGAGTTAAGAGCTGCTAATGAGTTGATTTGTAATGAACTCCAAGGAAATTCATTTATACATTTAACAGAGGTTCTCTGAAGGCTGTGCTTTGCCCAAAGGAATGATTACACTACAGGGGATTTCAGACTGTTGGAAGACCTTTGGGGGTGGGGCACTCACCTGGCCTAGGCTGACTTCTCAATGCCTTTCACTTCACATTGAAAAAGGTGATGATTTTTTGGCTTGTGCTCTGAGAAGATGTGACAAGGGAAGAAGTGTTGCATGTTCCTTCATTATTTATAAGTAATCCTAGTCGGACTCATTCATATGTATGTACTCGTTTCCCCTTTTGGCTATGAGGGCACCTAGAAAAGTTTTGGTCTGTATCCCCTGGGGCTTCTTGGGAAAGAGGGCAGTTTAAGAGAAGAGACTCTTGCTCTGTTTGATTGACATTTGTGCTGATGTAGCAAGGAGACCAGCTTCTCTGTGAGTATAGGTGTCCTGAGTTGATTTCCAGTCTTCCTTGAGTGGTATTGTTTTTGTGGTATATGTGTGTGGATGGAGAAAGGGGAGAGGGTAAGTAAGGGTGGGGGAGAGAGACAGAAACTGACAGAGACAGACAGAGAGAAGCAGAGATAGAGAAAATATGAGTGAAAGCTACTCGATTCATCGAATATGGACTTGCATTTACATCCACATCTTTCTATAAGACATTGGAAATAAAAATATTTCAAGAGTGACTTAGCTAATTTCCACTCTAACTGTATATTTAGTCCAACAGTCATAATCTGAATCCAAGAAAAAAGCACTCACTAATGGTAAAAATAGCAGTGGCCTCTGTAAATCAGAAGCCTGGGTTTGTGGTTTGGTGGTTTGTTGTATCCTAGCTCTAAGAAGTGGGTAACTGAACTCACCTCTCTGATACATAACTGGGAGACTTCTCTGTATGAACAACCTATAATTCAATGATCAATGATTTAAATCTTTGTCTTTGTAGCTCTGTACTCCAGGGACCTTTCCAATTGTCCTAGGTTGGATTTTCTAGTTTTAGACCTTCAGACAAAGCTTCCTGAGGCAGTGATTTCAAAGGAAGTGACACAGGGAAGAGTGGTGAATGGATGAAGAGCAAGAAAAAAGAGCTGGAGGTCAACAAGGACCTTCTCTTTGGCAAAGTCCTACTGAGGCAGTCAGTCAGCCTTCTCCACAGGAGAGCTCTGGAGCCGTGGTTAGCTGTACATTAGATTTGAATGACGAGATCTGAGAGCTGCATTTCTTACCTCTGCACCAGCTAGAGGCAGCTCTGTCTGTCCTGCTTTCTCTCTCAGTTCCAAGGAAAGCTTGCATACAATTGGGTTCTAATACCCAGAAGGCAGTTCTCTGAAGACATAGCCTAGGTTGTGAGAAGTTTCTCCCCACAAGTTTAAGCCACTCTGGGTACTGAATATGCATGGGAAAAAAGGATGGTAAACAGCCACTGGAAGCTAAATATCACCATCAGACCAAACCAATCCTCACCTTTCTGTTCGATTGCTTGCAAAGTTTCGGGACACACGGCACAAGCATACACAAGATCTGTTGCTAGGTACAGCTCTGATTCCCTTTTGGCCCTTGTAACATTTTTCCCACATTACTTTGCATTAGGAAAAAAAGTACTCTGCTTTTTTGTGTGTGGTATTCAGAATTTTATAAATTAAAATACTCTAAAAGGTAATCACACAAAGGGTAAAAAACAAACTACAAGGTAACCTGGGCAATCTGTGGATATCCAAATATTCTTAATAGCAATACATTTATGTTCAATTTTCAGGCAAATTTTAGCCTCCTGTTCCCTCTCCAAACATAATCATTTTTTAATGAGCCACTTTATTTTCTTGCAAAACATCTACATCCTTCAAATTTGTTTTCCTTATGAATCAATTTTTTATTTGACAGAAGTGAAGATCCTTGTGCCTATAAAAAATGCCATGTGTTTTTGAAGTGTTAGAAAAAACAGCTCTTTGGCACCAAACAAAGCTGAGGCAGGAGTGTAGAGGAGCAGCTGCGGAGAGACAGAAAAAATGTAAGATAATGAGCCGTGTGAGAGAATGTATAATTGAACGTGGAGCCGTGAAGCCAAGCGGGGCGGAGGGGCATGCATGAGAACGCGGTTAAAAATAGTGACTGCAAGGATTTGAAATCCAATAAAACAGAAAATGAATCAATTAGTGCTTGAATGCTGGAGCAGGCATGATGTTACGAAAGAATCTGGAAAAGGCTGACAGATTTTTAGTCTATGAATTTAAATTCATAGGACCAACAATTTCTCTGCCTAGAGAAATTTATATGCTGCTTTTTCTTCTCCTACGAGTTTACAAAATGACTTCCTTTCTTTTCCACTTTCTGAGATGTGAACCAATCTGTTATAAAAGCCTCAGTTTTCAGTTTTCTGAAAACATTCCCCAAGATGTATGGCAAAATGTGTTCAAGTTTTAGAAAATGCTCACAGCTCCTGCTAAACTGTGGTTCTGCCTGCATATGGATAGGAGAGGGCCTTCTCGGAGGTGACCTGCGCTGGCTCTCTGGGGAAGGTTGATGGAATTCTAGGGAGGAAGGCAGGCAGAATGCGGCCCTCTCTGACGCCTCTTTACTTCTTCCTGGCTTTTAAGTATTTTATCCACGTCTCTGAGTTTCAGATCTTAGAACAATAACACGCAGAGCGCTCCAGCGAGTGCTTATTCCGTGGGAAGCGAAAGAAAGCTTTTAAGAACCTGAAAGCTCTGGAGAACGCCCTGGCTAGCTGTCTTCCTTCCTGGCATGGTTTCGGCTTGCCTTCAGGGAAGTGGAGGCCTGACAACTTGTAGTAACCCTTCCTATTCAAGGGAAAATGCAGAGGCTCCCCAGCTTGTGCTGAGCCCGCGGCAGCCTGGACATAGGCCAGCGGAAGCGCCCCAGCACACCGACCCTCCGCACATCCCGGCTCTGCGATGCACGACTGCTCCGGTATCGGTCGCTGCGCTCGCTGGTCACCGCGCGGCTGACTGCAGCTTGCAGCTTTGCTGGCGCCAGCGCGGCCAGGGACGAGCACAGCTGCCCGCACGTCGGGCACGCTACGTGGTGGACGCCTCGCTGCGTTCTCCGTGCCTACGTGTTGCTGCGTGAATCCGTGCAGGCATAAAATATCATGAAAATGAGGTTCATGGATTATGCTTCCGAAGTGATTTCACCTTACACTTTGGGACAATGAGAAATCTATTTTTAACTAACAGTCTAGACGAACAGACATCTTTCTGAGTAAGTTTTTGCCTTCTCAAGGTCCTAAATCCTCAATCCTTTTCCTTCGCAGTTTTTGCCTCCCTGTAATCTGCGCCTTTCCACGTACCCACCGCAGGTTTTGTGAATGTAGACAGTTGAGAAAGGTTGGCCTGAGACCACGCGCGCGCACTTCAAGCGAAACCGAGCCCCAGGCTTGGTCTCTAGCGGTGTTGGGCCAGTCTGCCACGAGCCTCACCTCCTGCGCCTCTCTGTTCGGTGCTTCAGAATGTTTTTGTAGTCAGTTTACAGCAACGAATTGATGCTTTGATTTCTTACCCCTTCCAGTTGTGTATGTTGAAAACCTGGCCCCTGCAGACAAGATTTAACTGACATGTCTGACTTTGGACGTCTAGGACAAAGAAGTTGTTTGGGGCCAAGGAAACCCTCCGGGCACCGCCACATCATGGATGGGGCTTAGAACCACATTTGTCTTCTTACCAGGTGGCTTTTGTGACATCAGTTGGTACAAAGCCTGAAAACGGGCGGGCAAAAACCGCAGCAAGCTTTTGCCTGCCACTGTTTCTTTAGAAGTTTGTCATTAGGGAACATTCTTTCCCTGCCCCAGATGACAACTCACACAGTTCCATGACTGTTTTTGGTCTTTTAAATGTAAAATATTCAGTCTCAGTGGAGTCATTGTTAGCGTCTAGTTTGGGTCATATTGAAAACTTAGAAGGTGAATTAAAATGAAATCTTCTCTTTCCAGCTAGGCCTTGCTTAGGGCTGTCACTCAGGGGTGGCCTTTGTCCACCTTCTCCCCTTTTCTTTTTCTTTTTTTTATATTATTTTTATTTTTTAAAGAGAATAAACAATAGTTCTTTTCTCACCTTAGCGTTCCCTAATAGTTCGTGCTGTGCCAAAATTGAGCTGAAGGGACTGTGGAGAGAGGAGAGGCGTGGAATGTTCTTCTGGGCCTGGGTGATCTTAAGGTGGCCAAGTCCTTGGAGCTAAGGATTACTTCAGCTGGCTCTTCCCAGACTGCCACTGGGCACCGCCGACGCGTGGCTGATGCATCTCTCCTCACTCTGGTTTTCTTCATTTTCTTTCTTTCTTTTTGATGGATGGCTCAAGCCACGTTTGCTTGTCACAGATGCTCCTTCCTGAGCAATATTTTTATGGCCTCTTTTTTTTTTTTTTTTTTT
>NDGM011143742.1:0-12657 GCA_002564305.1 Octomys mimax | reverse complement strand
GGATTGGGTCCCTTAGGGTATTTAGCTAGAAGCCCGCTTGTGCTCGGGGGAGAAGAATCGAGAATGTTCAAGGGTCCTGAATAAGCCGCTGAAAGAAGAGCTGGGTGCCGCGTCTTCCTTGCTGGCGAGGTTGCGCACAACAGTAATGGTGATGGTGGTGTGATGGTGTTGGTCATGGTGGTGGTAGTGATGGTCATGGTAGTGGTGGTCACGGTGGTGGTGTGGTGATGGTGGTGTTCACGGTGGTGGTGGTGGTGGGGTGTTGGTCATGGTGGTGCTGGTCGTGGTCGTGGTAGTGGTAGTGGTAGTGGTTATGGTCATGGTGGTGGTGGAGATGGTGGTAGTCATGGTAGAAATAGTGATGGTGATGAGGCCTACATGAGCCTGTTACCCCCCAGCTTTGAGCTAGCAATAGTTGTGTCTCAAATTATCTGTGCCTGTTGTAATTATTTCAGTTAACTATTATTATGAGTCAGACACATGGGAGGTGCCAAATATTTTTATTAGCAAGTTACATAAAACATAAGTATATGAATGTAAGAGGAAAACCTAGTTGCTATCAGAGTTAGTGTGAATGTCTGTAATGAGCTTTAAAATCCAGTGGAGAACACACTGGTCAAGTCAGGAGTGGGCGCAACCCCGTGAGCCCTGGGCCACAGGAGGAGACGCATAGGCTTTGAACGAGTGGGCCGCAGCATCTGGAGCACTGAGTCCACTGCTGAGGAAGCTGCACAGCCTGTCAGTGCTTTGTTGCAGCAGCGGGCACCCAGAAAACGATAGGGAACGCCGGTGACAGCGACCACAGCACTGTTTCTTCAGACATAGGAACATAAGTGTGATTTCAGGGGGAAAAAAAAGTCATGGATATATGCATGGGTTTCCTTAAAATTTAAACTGACTTTCTCAACTAAGAGAATAACCCCAAGTCCCCAATGCGCTGGAAACATGACTTCTGCCCTCTGTGTTAACCAACCGGACCCAAATCTCAGCTCAAACTGGGGGCTGCCACCAGCACGCCCCTTGGGCCTCCCATGGAGAGCCAGCCCTGCGACACGGCTGCCTGGGCACCCTGGATGCGCCTGGATGAGACGCATTTCCAGGCTCTGAGCGGCGCTGCGGGTGAGCGCCCGCATCCTGGGAGCTGACCTGTTCTGCAGGCGTGTGTCAAGGCACTTCCTCTGCCCTGGCCCTCTGGAAAGTGCCGTCTTCCTCCTTCCCAGGCAGCAGTTGCTGGGAATGGGCCCCAGCAGAGCAGCTTGACAAATGACCTGGGTGATAGATTAAACAAATGTGTAAATATTAGCTGTAAAGTAAACTTCCTGGGCCCCAGTCCCTCCCGCCCGCCCGCCGCAGCCCCTGCTGTATCGTCCCTGCGGTGAGGGGCCTGCTTAGAGCTGAGGGCCAGAGTGACAGCTGTGCGCTCCCTTCCACGAGGCTGTGGCTAGGGCAGCTGCCGGCTGTCGTGCGCCTGGGTCTGTCCTCGGGTTCAGGGTGCTCTCCTCAGACCTGACCCTCTTCCTGGGAAGCTGCAGCCCCCAGCCTTGCTTTGCCTCTGCAGCACTCCTCCCCGGGAGTCTCTGAAGCGACCCTGGGGTGCAGGAAGGGGCTCAGAGCTCTGGGCGTCAAGCCTGAGCAGCGCGGGCAGAGGCACTCGGCTGCCCTCTGGGTCCCGCCGATCCTTCTGCCTTCTGCAGTGATGGTGATGGAGAAAGGCCTCAGACCTCTTTCTGCCACCTTCCTAATGACGCAGCAGGTGCCCTGCTAAGCACTTCATGTATCTTTTCCCATTTTAGTACATTTTTAGTCTCAGCCTGCTCCAGAAGGGAACTAGTGAGTTCTTATTTTGTCCTGGCTGGAACAGGACTGCATAGGCAAGAAGTGGTAGGCTTGGTGGACCTGGACCCAGCTCCACTAGAGGCCCTTCGATGCCACTGACTAAAATGCTGAGCCAGCAGTTTCTCTCTGTGAGCCACAGATGCATCGGCCACGGATTAGCCCTGGCAAACAGCGGCTGAGGATCTTCATGGGGCCCAACCTCCGAAAGCCCTGGGTTTTCCCAGCCGGGCAGGAGGAGTGGGCTGAACGGGCCTCTCTCTGGGAAACAAGCACCCAGCAGGTGACCACTGTCGCATTGCTGACTGATACACCTACACTTCCAGGTGCTTCTCAGCGTGGATGGGGTATTTCTCCCTTTTCTCTTTGATATTGAGGGAAAATTCCCAGGAGAAGGCCTCTTTAACAGGGCCATAAATTGGACATCACAATAGAAAGTCCTGGCTTGGAAGCTGGTGACCCATGAAATTAGATGCTCTTTCTGAGCGTCTGCCCCAAGGTCAGGAGGGAAGATGTGCGTGCAGTCCGAGCTTTCCCAGCCAGCTTTCCCCCTGCTTGGGACTACTGTAAATAAGGAAATCCCATCAACATGCATGGGTGTGCACACGCGTGCACGCACGCGTGTGTGTGTGTGTGTGTGTACTGGAGCCCAGGTGCATTTGTACACACTCACAGTCGGGTCCCACTCCATGGGCCCCAGTGCCCAGCCTCCCTCCTTCTGCAGGATCTCATGCCACAGGCCCCTGGTGATCGATCACCCACCTTGTGGGAGGTGCTCTAGTGGGCACGTGCAGGGGAGGAGGCCGTGGTCTCTGCCTGGCCAGGGTTACAATCCAAAGGCCACCTCAGGCGAGGGCACACTGCTCTCACTCACATGCGAACCAAGGCCTGCAGAACTTTGGTGCAGGTGTACATTTCTCCTTCAAACACAGGACAGAGCTACCTGCTCCAAACCAGGCTAAAGCCAGCTGGTCAGAGACGGAGGCTCACAAAGGCAAAGCCTTACTCGTACACTGGCTCTCGCGATTCACACGGTGCAGTGGGTGGCACCTCACACAGCCAAGGAGCTTAGCCTCAGCACCTGCTGGACTTAAAACCCCTAACCTGGAGGTCAGTCTCCTGCCTGCTGTGCTGTGGAGAGCCCTGCTGAGCGGTGGGCCACAGTCACGAAGCTGCCCTTGGCCCAGCTGGAGGGAGGCGCAAGCTGCTGTCACTACGCACGTGGGTGCCTAAGGCTGCCGACGTCCGATGGCTGACGGGAAAGCACAAGCGGCAAATTGGTCTTCACAACACGTCTGCACCTTTTGTGGCCTTTAACTTTGTCAGAGTCTGCTCAGCTCTGCACCTGGACAGGTAGTCACTTGAGAAATGTGTCTGACACTGTGACTTAGGGCTGGCACAGGCCGTACTTGCCTGCTCTCCCTCTTCAAGGCTAAAGGCACCTCCAGCCACCTGACTGGAAACACCAGAATATGAAAGGGGCAGAAAGAGGTGGAATTTGGCCTGGAGAAAGCCCCAGTTCGATGGGACAGCTTCTCCCCTTCATTATCTATGCATCCCTCATCTCTGTTGTCCTCTCTCTAGGCTGCCCTAATCCCTGCTACGCAGCCGACCTGTGAGCTCAGCTCCTGCTCCTCCAGTCTCTGCCCACTGAGTAAACCTCAAGCTTGCACACAGTAGTTGAGCAGCAGGGGGGCCGCCAGGTCCTGGGACCCCACTGGTCCTTGTGGCCTTGATGCTGCACAGGCCCAGTACGGAGGATCTCGGGCACTCCCAGAGGCTGTGAGTCTACTGAGCTCAGTCTGCACAAGGCCTTTGACTTTATCTGGAGCTCCCAGGCTGAAATGGTGGACTCCAGCTGGAACAAGCTGTAGTTACCTCCAAGCTCAGTGTGAATATGAGCCCAGGGAGAGGAAAGATGTGGTGGTTCCAGCGTGTGGACGGATTATCCCACAGGAGCCTGTGGAGCACACAGATTCCCACAGGAATGCAGGACGCAGGTAGACCAGAAGCTCCGAGTGGGACATGTGTGCCAGCAAGTGCTGCCCTCTGTGCTCGTGGCGGCTTCTGGCTGTCCTCAACACGCTGCCTATTTGTGGCTAACATCAAGGATTGAGATTTACTTGCAGAAATGATCAAAAGGTCAGGAAGGAAGGGAGGCCCTGCAACAAAATTCCATGTAAACATCAGAACACAAAACAAAATTCCATGCAGTCACAGGTACAGACTGAGGTGAACACAAACCATCACCTCCGGCTAAGTGCAAAGCCATATGGTCTCACGGAGAAAAATGATATTTTAGAAGAGTGGAGCCTGGGCCTAGCTCCGTTCCCAGCAGTCGGGCGTCCCTGGAAGTGCGTTCGTCTCTTCGCCAGCACTTACTGGTGTTGGCAGAGGCAGATGCATCCCGACAACCCGGCCAGCAGTGCTGGTCTCACATCCGATTACATCAGGCATGGGAAGGACAAGGTCGTTCGGACTGTGTTCGTGTGGAAAACCCGTCAAGACTCAGTCCCACAGTTTGATCATAGTGGCAGTAAGACGCTTTCTGATGTAGAAACACATATTAGCTTAACATTAGGATTTCAAGGTGCATTCTGTTTTTAATAAATTACTCAAATTTATCTTTCTTTTTGGCAGAGTAGTACTCCCTTATGTACAAATATCACATTTTCTTTATCTATGCACCTGGATGTATAGACCCCTTCCAAGTTTTAGCTATTAAGAATTGTGCCACTGGGCCAGTGAGGTAGCTCGGGGGACTAAAGCGCCTGCTTAGGCAAGGGCAGCGGCTAGCGTTCGATCCCCAGCACCACACGCTGCACCGGCCCCGCCCCCAGGACACACTGAGCCAGCCGAGTCCAAGTGTGGTGTTGTACACCTGCAATCCCAGGGCTGGGGTGGCCGAAAGCAGGAGGATCACTACAAGTCTGAGCTGCGTAGTGAGACCCTGCAACAACCAAATGCATCAAAAAAAAAAAAAAAGAAGAAAAGAAAAAGAAATTTGCCACTATATATATGAGCATGCATGTCCCAAACTATAAATAAGTCAAAGAGAAAGATAAAAGATAAATAATAGGAAACAGGAAGATAGATCTTCTGCAAGTGAGAGAGGGAGGGTGAGGTAGAGGGAGGATGGGTGGAGAAGGGGACCAGGGTCCTGACAACAATGAAGGGGTCACTGTGTGTACCGACTACCCGCAAAGGACAGTCAGTGCACACCACAAACGTGTGCTCTCAGGCGAGAGCTACAGCTAAGTAGCTCCACCTGATGCACATTTGCCTTTGGGCACCAAGCTGTCCCTGGCTGGGTGAGTGGTGCACGTTCTGCTTCAATAGGGAGAACAGATGCTTTTCTGTGGCACTGTCACTACTCATACAACCACCCAGTGACAAACCATTGTAAGCGACCGTAAAGCCCAGTAACTCCCTGGTGGAATGCAGTTATAGTGTTGGTGAGCGTGTTGCAGTTTGCTCTACAGTCATGTCAAAATATGGTGAGATAAAGGGGGAAGCCGCACAGGTCTCTGGGAAGGAAAGCGGAAGCCAGCGCCACCAGCACCGGGGCCCCCACCTGCCCCCGGGGGCCCCACCTGCACCACGTGTCCCAGAAGCTGTCCCAGGCAGCACGTAGCATCCTGGCAGCCAACGTCTGGAGGACGAGAACGTAAGCCCCCTTTACCCCCACACACCCACGCAGCCACTGAGAGGCCCGAGAGTGCAAGGGGAGGCGCCTTGGCTGTCCTGCCTCCTGCTCGCATCTGCAGCCTGCTGACTCCGTCTGTCACACGAGGGTGCTTTGCAGCACACCTCATGTCCGCTCCTGGCCCCAGCCTCCGGGGACCCAAACCAAGACAGTGGTCAGCTTATTATCCCAAAAACTGGCAGGTAAAGGGAGAGAGCTGAACGTGGAGTCCTGCTTCCACCCGCGCTTTGCCTGCGGCAGACGGATGCTTCAGAGAAGGCAAGTGAGAAAGCAAGGACTTGGGGAGTCCTGGTGCTCAGCCCCGACAGAGTTCGGGCTTGGAGACAGACTCCGGGGTGGTCGTCACCAGGAAAACTGTACAGACCTGCGCAGCCACCAGTGAACCAGCGACATGAAAATCACCAGGAACCAAGAGTAAGTGTGATGATGTCGCTGATGGACGTCAGCCAAACCGAGACTGTGGGGCACTGCAGAAAGCATGGCCGTGGCTCAGCTTTCAAGCTGTAGCCTGAAAAAGAAATTAAAGGCAGACAGAGGAGTCTCCTGAGAAGGTGTGTGAGCAATTGCTTCTTTAGACTCTTATAGAAACAAATCAACTTTTTAATAAGACAGAGGATTTCATAAGACAATTTCATAAGAAATTTGAACACCAACTGGATATTTGATGATATTAAGGATTTATTAACAATTTGTAAGTAGAGTTCTGGGTTTTTCAAATTAAGTTATTAGTACAATTTAGGTACACATAATGATCACATTCATTACAGGGAATTCATACCTTACATGATGTATAGCCCAGTTCCTCTTTTTCCCCCACTCCCATCTCCTCTCTAACTCTTTCTCCCTCCTTATTTACAAAGCTTTGCTTCCATTCTATCCTTCTTTTTTGTTTTTCCCTTTACCCTTCCTTTCTTTCTGCCTTCCTCCTTCTCCCTCGTTCCTCTTTCTTCCTAGTTCACAGTACCTATCATGGATCTTGTTGTCCTTATTTACCCTTTGGCTTCTCACACCAAAGGAACAATGTAGTGTTTACACACGCGTGTTCCATTTACTTCCCTTAAGAGTGTGGTCTCAAGGTGCATCCATTTACCTGGGAACATCTCAAGTTTGTTTTTCTTTGTGGTTCAGCAGCACTCCCTTTTTTTGTTTTTTACCTGTTCTTCAGCTGATGGGCATTTGGGCTGTTTCCAAGATTTAGCCATTATAAACTGTGCTGCTATACACATGGGAAGTGGAATCTATGGTCACAGTATGATGTTTTTAATTCTTCTAGGAAGATACCCAGAAGGGGAATACCTGGGCGAATGGGACTGCCAATCCTAACCTTCTGAGGAATCTCCACACTGATTTCCACAGTGGTCGCACCAAGCTACACTCCCACCAACAGTGGAGAAGCATTTTCTTTTCTTCAGAGCCCAGCCAGCATTTGTTATTGATTTTTTGATAATAGCCAATCTTTCTGAGGTGAGATGGAATCTCAGCATTCTTTTAATTTGCATCTCTTGAGTGACTAATGATGCTGAACATTTGTCCATTTATTTGTGTTGTCCGGAAGGACAAAAGGTTAGCACTCTCCTCGCCCAGGAGAGAAGAGGCCCTCAGGCCCTCCAACATGCTTACAGTGAAGGCATTGCCACCTTCTTCATTTAGTTATTTGCTGTTTGCCTTTCTTCCCTGAGAAGTAGAAGGCGCCTGGCTTTGGATTGGGTCTGTAAATTGCAAGGTATAATCTTTAGTCTTTTGTCTGAGAGATCCCTGGCAAAAATGTCTTCCTACTCTATGGGATGCTTTTTCACTCTGTCAGTAATTTCTTTTGCTGTGCAAAAGCTTTTAATGGGAATGAGAACCCAGGAGTTGATCCTTTGTGGTCTTTCCAGTGTGGTTGGGATTTTGTTCATGAAATCTTTGCCTACACCTGTCTTCAAGAGTTCTACCTATTCTCTCTTCTAGAAGATTCAGTGTTTCTGTTTTAGCAAAGGTGATCATATTCCTAAAATTGCTATACAGAATTAATACAATCCTAATCAAAATACCATTAGCATACTTCACAGAACTAGAGAAAACATAGCAGGAAATGCTCCCTGCTTCCCCCAGTATACTGCGGTTGGTTAGCTGCCTGGGTAACAGATCCTGCTGCTTCTCTGGTTGCTTCTGTCTCTTAGAAACAGCTGCTCACTGTGATGCGCACCTGATTACTGGAGAAGCCAGTCCCCAGTGGACAAGCCCCTCTGCTTCTGTACTTCCTGCTTGCATAACCCGTATAATTCCTAGACCACCAGAGATCACGGCCTAACGTTCTGGGAAGGATCCCGACCAGAGATCACGGCCTAACGTTCTGGGAAGGATTCTGCTCAGTGCCCGTTCACAGAAATAAATCTGCCTCCAAATCTGGGGGTTTGTTTCGTGTTTCTGCTTGCCATGGCAAAAATATTCCTAAAATTCATTTGGAATCAGAAGAGATCTAGAATAGTACAAATAATTCTAAGCAACAAAGGCAAGGCAGTGGGGGCATCACAGCCCCTGACTTGAAATTATACCACAGAGCCACTGTAATAAAATCAGCGTGGTACTGGCTAAAAAAAAATAGGACCGATGGAAAAAGGTTAGAAGATGCAGAAACAACTCCAAACACACTCAGCCACTTTATCTGCAGTAAAGGGGCCAGACCTGCTCGCTGGAAGGTGATAGCTTCTTTAAAGCTCACTTTCCACATGCCAAAGACTAACACTAGGCCTATATCTGTCACGATGCACTAAACTAAAAACAAAATAGATCCAAGATCCAAGTGGTACGCTGTGTTTTAAGAGAAAAGTCTTCGTCTTATAGAGATCCAGGCTGAAATAATCACGATGAACGGATCTGACGTTTAAGTTGTTCTCAGAGTAATCAGGGGAGGTAGAGACAGGAGTGCGCACGGATCAACCTGGAGCTGCGGTGGCGCATGTGGGTTCATTATACTCCTTGTCAGTCTGTACTGCTATGACAGAATACCACAGAAAGGCTAAGCTAGAGAACCGAAACTTACTTCTCATAGTTCCGGAGAACAAAGTCCAATATCAAGGTGCCTTAGATTCGGCACATGGTAAGGGTCGCTCTCTGCTTCCAAGATGGCACCTTGAGCATCAGGTCCCCAGAGACAACAAGTGCCCTGTCCTCACAGGGAACAAGGCACAAAAGCCAAAGGGACCAGCCACTTTCCCTGGGTCATTTTATGAGGCAGGAGTCCACTGAGCCAGGTGGAACCATATGGCTGATCCCCAGCTAAAGGCCGCATTTCTCAGCCCTGCTTGCAGTGGCCACTGAATTCCCACATAACTTTGGAAGAACATTGTCACTCCGACTACAGCTTTGATGTCTTGACTTTGCCTGTGCTTGAAATTTCCCGATACAAAATTTAAGAAATACAGGAAGTGCAGTGTTTCACAGAAGTAGTGACTACCCCTCCCCCCACACAAAGCTTGAGTGATTTCTGAGACTGAGTGGCAGCCACCTGCCGTGAGAGAGTGGGACACTCCCCTTCCTGGCCTCCCCATGGCTCAGCCCAGGCGCTGATTGAGCCACCCTCCTGGGCACTTGGAAGTGCCTCTTCTCCAGTAAAGATCAGGGCCAGAGATGGATAATAGGAAGAGGGGAGATCTTTCTTCAAATGGGGAGGGCAACCACAGTTGGAAGGGGCAGAGAGGGATCGAATGGCTGGAAACAAAAAGAATGAAGATGCGTTAGGGACATACACCAGCTCCTCCCAACAAGTGCAGCTCCCGTGTACTGAAAAGGAGGGCTAACAAAAGTTAAAAACAAAACCCCAACACGGCACACACGAGTCACTTTCGGTTAGTCTCCACATGAAACCTAGAGGCGTTTGGAATCAGGAAAACGGCAAGGACGCCACCTTCACTGCTTTTACTTGAACTCACACGGCAAGTCAAGTCAGCATAGAGCTAAAAGCTCAGGACCTGGAAAGGGAAAGCCAGGATGCTCGTGGTTTCCAGGCAACATGATTGTCTGCAAAAACATAAACTACAAAAAGTTGTCACAGATGCTGTAACAACTGCTACAGAGCAAATATAGACAAACAAATCTCGTGTTGTTGGTGGCAACAATAGCTAGAAAACATAAATTTAAAATGGATTCCATTGATGATGGCACAAAAAGTAGGATACTAGAAAGGAATTGAAAAGAAGTTGTGTAGGATGCAAACGCAGGAAGTTATCATTACGCACAGGCAGAATCTAGACAGTCAGGGAAGAGGCTCACAATTACAGAAAGAGAATTCCCAATACTATGGAGATGGCAGTTACCATTAAGCTGACCTATGGAGCCCATGTAGTTCTGATTAAGTTCCCAACAGGTTTTCACAGTACTTGGAAAAATAATTCTCCAGTTTGTAGGGAAAGGTAGAAACACCCCAGAAGAATCATGTTACATCAAGACTTACAGAAATGAGACTGCAGGCTGAGGCCTACAGAGGGCAAACTGATCAGAGCAGCAGGGCCAACAGGGAAGCTGCCCCAGTCATGGGACACTCGATGAGATCTCTACCCTACACTAGACACACTGCCACCTCCCAGTGAACACAAAGTCCAATGTGAAAAGCGAGAGTCTGCAAAGGAAAGCTGTTTCCTAAACAAATTAAAATCACCAAATGAATCACCAAAATTTGGATAATTTGTATTACATTAAAATTGAGAAGATCCAGTGTGGTAGGCCATGCCTGTAATTCCAGTATTCAGGAGGCTGAGGCAGGAAGATTGTCACAAGTTTGAGGCCATTCTGGGCTATATAAATTAAGTTTAAGGCTAGCCTGTGTTACATGGTGAGACTCTATCTTAAAAAAAAAAACAACAACAAATCTTTAGAAAAAGAAGGCCTATGCACAAGAGGTAGCATACAAATTGAAAGACAGGACACAAACCAGAAGACGACGCTTGTCACCCTATGCCAAATAGAAAACTGGTATCAGAATATGTGAAGAATTCCTATTTTTTCTCAAAATCACTTAGCAAGTAGGCAAGTGGATATTACAGTTTATATCTAGATGTCCCCTCAAAGCCTCATGACCTCATAGGTGGGTCTTTTGGGAGGTGACGAGATTACAGGTGTGTGATACTCATCTCTGGATTAGACCAGTAGTGGGTTGATAGCCGGTGTGATGCTCGGCGGTGAAGCCTGGTGGGAAGAGCTGGGTCATTGTAACATGGCCTGGAAAGGTATATTGCCCTCCTCTTCCTCGATCCCTGCTGCTTCCTGCCGGCTGTGCCATGAGGTGTTTCTCCCCTGTGATGCTCCTGTGCATGCCACCCTGTCTTGGAGCCAGCCACTGTGGAGTGAAACCCTATACACTGTGAGCCAAAAAAAAAGATTGGCAAGATAGCTCAGTGGACTAAGCCCCTGCTCAGGCAAGCGCAGGGGCCAAGGTTCGATCCCTGGCACCACATGCCACACTGGCCCCCACACCCGGACATGCTGAGCCGGCTACTGAGTCTGGGTGTGGTGGCACACACCTGTAATCCCAGCACTGGGGAGGCTGAAAACAGGAGGATCACTATGAGTTTGAGATGCATTGTGAGACCCTGCACAAAAAATAAAAACAAAAACTATGAGCCAAAAGAGTCCCTTCCTCCTTCTTCCAGTATCTGTGATGTCAGGTATCCTGTCTCAGTGATGAGAAAGTACTAAGACAGCAGGCATGAAGAAAACAGGGTGGCCATGTTGGCGGCTGTGGAACTGACTGAGCACCCTGTAGGGGCTCTGTAACATTCTCCTGACCTTCAACAGGGTTAGATATTCCGATACTAAAAGTTTTATAAATTACAAATAAAAAGTAAAATGAGAAATAGATAGCAGAACAGTAGACATAGAAAAAACAAAAGCCCTGGCCAATGATCCCAGGGGCCTGTTGCAGTCACAAGACCCTGGAGGCAATGTCAATGTCTGGAACAATGTCATTGTCAAGAATAAGTGGTGCATATGTGTGTTGCATGCACACATGACAGGGTGTGTGGTGTGCCTGTATGATTAGCACGAGGTGTATCATGTGAAGCACATGACTGCCTGTCTGCCGCTGTGTGGTATGAATGTGTGGACATGTGTGATGCGTGAAGCATGGGTCACATATGTGTATTACATGCAATGGTCTGTGCATGTGGTTGTGTGTGTTGCTGATGTGCTTCTTCAAAGAACTGATTTGGGGGCTGTCCTTGCGCTGTGATGTGGAAGAATCCGGACATCAGCCCTCAAGGAGTGCTTGGCGGGCAGAGCATTCCAAGGAGGAAACCGGGAGCACAGGCTCCAGGCCCTGGGAATGCCAGGCTCTTGGGAGCACATTCGGGCCTGAGGCCAGCGTGGGCAAGCTTGAGGTCCCTGCTCTACACCGTGGCCCGAGCACAGGCCTGGAGGACCCGCAGCCAGGCAGGCTCAACAAAGACACGGTGTCCGCCCAGGGCCAGGTGTCAGTTCTAACATCGGGAAGGGCTGAGCTGGGAAAGCTAGTCCCAAACCCTGAAAGCGGCCAAAATCTATCCTGCTCTCCCAACACAGGCTCCCAAAAGTCCTGTGCCCATATGTAGTGGTTGATTCATTGTGTGGACTTGGCTGGATGACTCCCACAGTGGTTGCAGCTGGTGGGGGTCCTGCCCTGGGGCACAGTTAGTTCCACCCCAGAGTGACTCAGCTCAAAGAGACCATATAAAGGGCCTGAGGAAGGAGTCAATGTTCCACTTTGTCGCAGGAACTTCAGTCTTCACATTCGGCTTGGACTTCATCTCCTGGCTTGCAGCGCAGACTCTTCGGCCTCCGGCTTGGATCCTTCACCTTCTGTCGCCGACTCTTCAGTGTCCATCGCAGACTCTTCAGTCTTCCCTCACAAACCCATCAGCTGGCAAACAGAGACTTGCATGGAGCCCAGCAGTGAGCTTCAGACCTTGGGACTGAATTCTTCAGTCAGGTGTACAGACGCCCTCTGCACGCTCCCTCAACTGACTCTGCAGCTGACTGTCATAAGCCAGTCTTGTAATTCCTCATACATTGTGTATCTTGTGTCAATATCTGTTCCTTTATGTGGGAGGCACAATAACTCCAGGCCTCTGATACTATTGCAAGTGAGTCTTTCTAAATCCTGT
>NDGM011143704.1:0-18938 GCA_002564305.1 Octomys mimax | reverse complement strand
CATTGCTTAGCTTAGCTCGTTCTAAGTAGGTGCTTTAGACCACTGAGCCATCTCACCAGCCCCTCAGGTTTTCTTTTAAATGGTATCTGTTCTTACATTTCATTCATTAACGTTATAATTTATTATGAAGAAATTTAAATGTTGTGAATTGTATGTCAATTTTTTCTAAAGTGTACATTCAACTAATCTAACATAATGTACTGAAAAGATTCTATTTTCCTCTGAATTGAAATAACAAATTTGCCATAGAAGATATAATTGACTTTTTATTATCTTGTATTGATTCATTTATCTGTCCTCATACTAGAAATACAGTATCTAAAATAAGGTAAGTACTTGATCTAGTAATATCCATTCTTACAACTTTATTACTTTTAAATAATGTACTCTTTATTCAAATTTGTTAATTTCCAAATTCCTTTTAGAATCACGATGTATCTATATGTATACCTACAGTGCATTTATAACTAAAGCTGCAAAGATGAGCTTCTCAAAAGCATTCAGCAAAACATAAACATGATATTTATTCATTTATTTAAGCATTTAAAATTTATCTTATTAGTAAGTGTTAGATTAGTTCCATCCCTCCTGAACTGGTCATATTTAAAAGCTTGATTAGAGGTAAGTTTTTCAGAATAATTTTAAGAATCATTTTTCTCTTTCTTCTAAAATTGCAAAGCAACATATGTTTGCCATGGACAACTAAACATGAGAACAGAGGGATGTTGGAAGCTCAAATAGCACTGCTCCTGAGAGTCAACTCTTCTGTACAAATCCCTTGTGTCCCCTTCACCCATATTTAGACTCAGTCTTTGTTTTCTGTCATAACAATACTCGAATCATGTTAGTGACATTTCCATAAGTTTAGCTGTTGTCATTTGAAAATGAAACATACTTTTCTCAGTAAATCAGTAGATTAAATTATTGTTTTTTTCTTATTGTTTGGTAAAATTTTCCTTCAGAGAGGGAGTTGCACTATAAAAAATCATAGATTTTCCAACTGAAAGACATGACATTTGCAATTTGAAATAACAGTGCACATGTAACATGAATCTTTTTGTATCACTGGACACAGTAACCATGTTTTGTGATTTGTATGACACCAGAACACAATTCCATATTGTCATGAAGAGCTGATTGCTGCAACTTCTGTTTAAGTTGTATATAATTCTTTGATTTGATTTGAGTACTCTGAAAGACTAAAATCTCAACAATTTCATTTCACTGCTCACTTACCTTTTTATTTCTTTGTTTCAACACAGACATTTTAATATATTTCTAATTGACTCTCAAGCAACTTAATGACAAAGAACCTTAAATAATTGTTGTTTCTTATTTTAATAAACAAGGGCTTTCAGGGCCAGAGTGGTAGCTCAGTAGTATAAGTACTACTTATACTTCTGCAAAGAAGGTATAAATAACTTCTTTGCAAAGAAGATATAAATACCTTCTTTGCAAGCACAAGGTCCTGAGTTCAATCCCTGGTACTGCAAAAAACACAACAAAAACAAACAAACAAACAAAAGCAAGGGCTTTACTCTATTGTACTTATCACTAAGAGTGTGGCTCTTTTTCATTAATCTCTTTATACTCTGATTGGATTCTGTGTTTTTGCTATTTTCTTTTTTTAATTTTATTAGTGCCACTGCTCTTACAATTAAATATATTTTGTTAAAGTCATGAAAATAATTTTATTTTCATACTACCTAATTAGAGCAGTTGCTATTTTACTTTTACACCAAGAAGGAAGGATAACCCTAGTGAACTTAGAAGACTAAAAATCTTAGTCATAAATTTAAAAATAAGAATCAATGAAAAGTAAAAAAATAAATATTTGGAATCTGGAAAATTTTGTTTGAAAGCAGAGAGTATTTAAAACATTTATTTAAAATAGTTAAATTTCACTTAAACTTCATTTTTTCTTTGAACTACAAAAAATGAGACTCTACAACATGGGAAGATGAAAGACTCAAGATAAAGACCGTAGAGCGAAACCTTGAACTGATTTTATTCAATTTAAATACATGGTGTATTAACCTTTTAGGCTCTTATAAAGATGAGTACCCTAAAATCAACAGTCTCTCAAGAATCCTAAGAAAGTGTCATAAAAAGAATTTTTTTCACAGAAATTTGAGTCAAGCAGCAGACACTTGTTAAGGAATAGTTTCAACAGCAAACCTTCAGGCTTTCTGGATGCCAAGAGGCAGTGGCAGCCATGCTTCTCTTCTTTTTTAGGATTTCACTATGCTGACGGCCTAAAATACATATTGAGAATTTGTCTTTGGGAATGGACATCAAGGTGGGAGGGGACACATTTACAAACACACACATATATTTCTACATTATTTACACATATAATTATGGGTAAGTGATTCTCATTTAATGAACTTGGCTAATATTAAAACGCAGACTTTCCATGGCAGATCTGAAGTCAAACTTGAGATTCTTTGTTTTTAAAAAGTTTATGGAAGGGCTGGCCAAATAGCTCAGCGGATTAAAGCATTAAAGCACCTGCTTAGGCAGAGGCTGAGGCCAGTATTCCATTCCTGGCATGCCCTGTGGGCCCCACCCCCCAAGGCGCACAGAGGCCGCAATTGAGACTGGGCTTGGTGGTGAGTGCCAATCCTGGCATTTTGGAGGCTAAAATTAAAAAAAAATAAAAACAAAAAGTTTATGGAATATACAAATGTTATGGTCCATAAATATCACTTTTAAGAGCAAGAATCTGAGGAGAATTTTGAAATTGGTACTGTAATCAAAAATTGAAAACTGAGAGATAAAAGTTAGATAGCAAAAAGTTCCTCAATTAATTTTCTTTTCCTAGCCTAATACTACTTGGGCAGAATGAAGCAAATATTGAAAAAGGAAAATAAAAGAACTAGACATAAAATTATTTTTTAACTAGAATTATGATTCCACATAACAAGAATTGCTCATACAAAAGAATCTTGCCCTCAACACATTATTCCTAATTATTGTATTAATCAAAGGAGTGACTGTTTGCCAGAAAATATTGCTTCCTTATAAAACCTTCTTAAGGTAATTATCTTGCAACGTAATAAACTCAGCCTTTCAATAGGGGATAGAACATTAATGATCAAAAAGGGAATAGCTCCAAGATTTAATTACTTTTCAAAATTCTGTTACTGCTGTCTCTGGTTATGGTTTGCAAATAGATGCAAAATATCGTCTAACAAGTTTTATGTGAACCCAAAAATATGGGAGAAGTAACTTAATTCAAACTCATGAGATTAATTGTGGCATTGGATTGTTTGATTTATTCTTTTACTTTTTTATTTTTACAGAGATTACAATAGTAAAACAAAGTGTTACAAACAATACAGAATTTGGGGGCCTGAGAGATGGCTGAGTAGAATAAGTGCTTGCCTGGCAAGCACAAGGGCCTGAGTTCAAACCCGGGTTCTGACAAAAAAAAAAAAATCATTAAACAAATTGATGAGATTTGAACAATGACTGTTCTACTGAATATTTTGTCTTCAAATTAGTTGCTCAGATTACCACATATAAGCTGATACGATTGGTCAAAAACTATAAAAATTAAAAAGGAGAAGAGCCGGCCAGGTAATGGGCTAAAGCACCTGCTTAGGCAGTGCACAGCGGCTGGCCAGGGTTCAATCCCAGTGTGCTGTTCTGGCCCCACCCTTGGGGCACGCTGAGAGGGAGATGGAGATTGAGACTGGGTTTGGTGGCGCGTGCCTGTAATCCCAGCACTTGGGAGGCTGAAAACAGGAGAATCACTACGTGTCTGATTATGTAGTGAGACCCTGCACTAAATACATTTAAAACAATTAGAAAGGAGGAAAAAATATTAACTGATTCTCTTTATAGACCAGCAGAAATTAGCAGTACAATTATCTACACTCTCCTATGTACATACATACATATTTCTTTTTCCCTTTTTTCTTTCCTTTCTCCTGTCCCTCATCCCAGCTGTTACATCCATTGGAAGCACTTCTTTCCTTTTCACAGTATCCATTACACCTTTCAGATCCTATTTAATCTTTCAGGTCCTTACAGGAGGCCCACAGTATGATGCTTACACATGTGGGTCTGCTTATTTCAATTATAAGCACGGTCTCAGGTTGCATCAATTCAACTATGAAAGTCTTGAGTTTGTCTTTTTTATTGATGAGTAAGAAAATTCATTAAACTCAATTGTATAAAAATACCACTCTTTTTTTTATCCATTCTTCAGTTAATGGGCACCTGTGTTGTTTCCAAAATTTAGCTATGACAAATTGCACTGGTATAAATGTGTGCACATATATTGCTGTGGTATGATGTTTTCAGTTGCCCTGGAAAAATACCCAGAAGAAGAATAGCTGTGTTGAATGGGACCTCTAATCCTAGTTTTGTAAGGAATCTATATTCTGATTTCCATAGTGGTTGTACCAGTCTATCCTCCCTGTAACAGTGCAGAAGGGTTCATTTTTCCTCACAGCCTTGCCAGCATTTGTGACTGGTTAACTTTTTGATGTTAGCCATCCATAGGTAGAAATCTTGAAGACATACTGGTAGGCAGAGAATTCATGAACAAAACCAAACTGCATGGGAAATACCTATAAGAATCAACAACTGGGATCTCATCTTTTTGAAAAGTTTCTGCACATCAAAAGAAATCACCAATAGAGTAAAAAGACAGCCCATGAATTGGCAAAAAAAAAAAAAAAAAGAAAACAAAACAAAAAAAAATTAGTCAACTGTCCCTCAAACAAAGGATTTCTATCCAGAACATATAAAGAGTTAAAAATATCAGGCCCCAAAATCCAAAGACCTAATTTAAGATGGGCATCTGAGATGAATACACATTTCTCAGATAAAGGTATACAAATGGCAAATAAAGATATGAAAAAATGTTCAACATCATTGTCATTCAAGCAATGAAATTAAAATGAAACATATTCTCACCTCAAAGAATGGCATAGGATTGTTGAATGTTAAATTTTATTTAACTACTGATTTCTCTGATCTTCTTTGTAATGTCCTAGAAAATTATCTTTTTAAATTATCTTTTTATCTTTTTAATATATATCTCTATCAAGATTTTCTATTCAAGAATAGAATTTTATATTCCTTCTAGTTGGATGTTATTTCTCTCTTTTCTTAATTACTACTTTGGCTAGGAATTTTAGTAGAATGTTGAATATGGGTAGCAAGAGAGTGAGAGTATCCTTACTGTCTTCCTGATAGAGGAAAAACCTCAGTTGTTTGTCTTTGAGTATGATGATAGATGTGGGAAAATCCTATGAAGACTTTGGTACTTGTAGATTTACTTAGGCTCTCATATAAAACATGATACAATGGAGATATGACAATATTCATTTGGACAAAAGAAAATATAACCTATACTTTTATGCAAGGAAAGAATAGACACTATATCTGTAAATTCAATTATTTCTTTCATGTATTCATTCTACAAATATATTATATACTGGGAATCAAACTCAAGGCCTTATACTTGTTAGGAAGGTACTATTCTACTGAGCTACATCCCCAGCCCAATGTTTTAAATGTTAGAATGGATGAAATTCTGGCAAACATTGAAATTTCAGAATTCTAGATATTCTTTCCTTTCATAGAAAATGTGGGTACTATTTCATTTTTACCAAAGGAATATTGTTATATAACATCACTAGAAGTAATAAACAAATTTTAGGATTTTCCCACACCTAGGAAGACCCTGTACCAAATAAATAAATAAATTTGAAAAATTTTTTAAAATTAAATTTTTGGACACACTTCTTAACCCAGAAACTCTAAAACACCCAGAAGAAATCAGAAAAAAATGCTTCCTGATATCAGATTTGACAATGGCTTTTTGGATGTGATACCAAATGACCAGATAATGCTAAATGGATCTATATCAAATATAAAAGTTCTATCCAAGGGAACTAACCAATAGAGTGAAAAAACAGCCTACAGAATATAAAATCTAATTTTCAAATTATTCATTAAGTTGTTAACATGCATAACATATAAATAATTCTTCCAACTCAAAAGTAACTACACAGTGTAATTTCAAAACAGGTTGTGGAGGCTGAATCACAACTTGGAGGTTGGCCTAAGAGACTTAGTGACACTCTGCCTAAAAATTAAGATGGAAATGTTGCTTCTTAGGAGCTACAGCAAGCTAAGAAATAGATCAAATGTGTGTAGGTGGGACTGGACCTCAGTGCCTAAAGCAAACAAGCTACTTCAGTCCTGAGAAAAACATTCTGTCTGGTTCAGGCCAACTATTAGTCACTAGGCAACCTTATGTCATGTGTTACAAACTGCAAATGTAAAAATACAGGGTCATTTTGTTGTGCATTGAGTTAGTCCTGCGCTTCAGGCAGACTAGCGACCACCTAGCCCAGTTTTTGTCTTCTCGTCTATCTTTCTCATTCCTGCCATCGTGTCTCCCAGGGTAAAACCATTTGCAGTAAGACCAATGGATCCCTACAATTGCTCAATGAGAACACTTTGGCTTTAAAAAATAAAGGATATAAGTGCCTGCCTGGCAATTGCAAGGTCCTAAATTCAATCCCTGGTACAAAGACAAACAAACAAAAAGTAGGAAAAGGAAAAAAAAATAGGAAAAGACTTTAAATAGATATTTATTCAAAGAAAATGTATAAATGGCTAACAGGAATGTGAAAAGAGTACCAATAATTATTAGAAAACTGTAAGCCAAAACCAAAATAAGACATCTGATGTGTATTTGGATGGCCACTTATAAAAATAATGAGAAAAGAATCCTTGTTTGCAAGGATAATAATCCCATCAGTCCCTTTTGCATATATATACAAAAATTTTGAAAAACTGCATGAATGATATTTGCATACTGATGTTGATTTCAGCATTATTCAACATAGGCAAAAAGTAAACCCACCAAAAATGTTACTGATAGAGGCAATCATTTTTACAAAATGTGGTAACTACATATAATAGAATACTATGCATCCTTAAAAACAAGAAAATTTTGTCATGTACTGCAGATGAATACATTTAAAGATATTACACTGAGTGAAATAAGGCAGTCACAAAATACCCAAACACTGTATTATTCCCATATGGGATGTGTAATCTAGTTAAACTTTTGGAAAGAGAAAGGAGAGTAGTAGTTTCCAGGGCACGAGGGACAAATGGAAAAAGAAGGTTTCATTCAGTGGACATAGAGTTTTGATTTTGTGACATGAAGTTCTATAGATCTGTTGTACAAGGTATATATAGTTAAATATTTTTACTATGTATTTACAAGTTATTAAGATAATATGTTTTGTAAATTTAAATTTCTTCTAGTTTTTAAAAATGAAAATAAATCTTTTAAACTTATATACAGCTAAACAACAGTTGAACTTATTAGGGAAAATAAAGGGAATAAGTAATTTCTTGGGCTGGGCATATTGCTTAGTGACAGAACATTTGGCTAGTATGTGTGAAGTCTGCAGTTCATCCCCAGAAGCACAAATACACACTTATACACACATACATGTATACCCCCACAGAAATTACTCTCCCCACTAAGAAGTACATACTGTCTCAAAATCAAAGAATGTTTCCTTTACTTTTACACTTATTTCTGAAATGAATGAAAAAATATCATATGTACTATAAAAAGAAAGAGGCAAAACTCTGTAGAAAGTCACATTAAAGGTCAAACTGTTTAAGAGTACTAAATTGAATGTGTAAATGTTATTATAACTTTATTTGCACTTAAAACTTGAGTTGAATTTGGAATTTTTAAAGTTTAAACTAATCTGAATGTATTGTTTCCATAGGTCCTAAATTACTATGTTAGCAAAAATATCAGTGGCAATTATTTAGAAAATATGAGTTTCTTTCCCTTCGATAATTTTTCATTTAGGTTAGCTCAAAATGTATTTTGAAAGATACAAAAATTGAATTATTCACTATCTTCTCAAATCATGTGAGGATAGAGAATGATTTAAAGAGAGATATAGATGATGAATATATAAAACCCACTAGATTTAAATATATACCATACTTGCTTATAAAATGACATACTTGAATTTTAAGTTACAAGATGTACTCAAAATTATTTAAGACTTGAGTGATACTCTATTGATGAGGCTTTAATGTTCTGTTTCATCAAAATTAAGAAGACAATTAAGAAAATATGTGACAAATTCTACTACTTTAATTTTTACCCATTTTATTTCTTTTATTTCCCCTATGGTAACCATTGTGAGAGTTATTTGATTACTAGCTATAGAAAAACTATGGAGTTGGGGAGATAGGTCAGTAGAATAAACACTTGCCTGGCAAACGCAGAGTTGTGAGTTTAATCCCTGGTACTGAAAAAGAAAAACTGTAATTCTTTGGTGTCAAAATATTCTAATATCAATTTTACAGTTAATGAAAACATCATTAAACAGCCTACCTACTCAATTTGATGAATACATTTAATTGAATGTACTATATAGTAGCCAAGTCTATATGTTTTTGACATTAAAAAGTCTTACTTTATTATATTGTTCCTTTTTATAACTTTAAAGTGGATTGGATCCAATTATGAAATACTTGTTTTGTAACTTTCAAATGATTGACTAATGTCTTTTGCACATGTTGTGTTTATATGCAAAAAAATCTTTGTACATCCTTTGTTAAGAGATAAATTAGCTTATGTAAAACTTGTCTTCACTAAGTATTAATTTATTTGTTCTCCAGTGATTAATTTTCTTGATATGGAATCATATAATATCCCATCTTTTGTGTTGGGGTTCTTTACCTAACAATATTTTAAAGTTTCATTCACATTGCAGTATGAATCAGTACTTCATTCTTGTTAATATTGAATTGAGGGGTAGTGAGATGACTCAGTAGAATAAGCGCTTTTCTGGCAAGCACAAGGATCTGAGTTCAATCCCTGGTTCAGTACACACACACAAATAAAATAAAATGAGTTGCATTGCACTGAATAGATATATTACATGCATTTATGATTCATTAGTTGATGAACACTGAGCTATTCCTTACTTTGACTAATAAAGATAAGGCATCTATGAACCTTTGTGCATAAGTCTTTGTATGAGCAAAGTTTTATGTTTCACCTAGGTCATAGAGGGAAAATCCGTGATTAGCATTTTAAGAAACTGAAGAATGGCTTTTCATTGTGGCTGTTCAAAGATTCTCTAAGTCTTTGTCTAGACATTTCAGCATCTGGGTCATACTGGATTTTCCATCAATAGAATTTTTTCCATTGAGATCTGATACCATTTTCCTGACTCTATACATCACATAATTAAGATTTTTAACATAGATGTGACTTTATGTTACAGTAATTTTAAATTCTATTATATTTTTCCAAAAAGCATCAATTTTTTTCTTTTTGTACTTATCAAAATTGTGTTCAAAATGCAGACTATTACATCTGCATTACATCTGTGGCTGTCAGAGGCTGATTTTTAGATCAATAAAATTTGTTATTTTTCACTTTCTTCTGCAACTTCAGAATAAAATTTGGTTGTCAAAGATTGTAAAAGCAATGCATTTTAGGACTATGTAGTGGGGATAAACAGAAGGGCATTCAAATAGGAGACAAAATAGAGAGAAAAGAATGAAAGATAAGATTGTGCCTTATCTTTCTTTATGATATAAGCATTTTGTGATTTTTTTTGGGGGGGGGGGTTACCGTGAATCAAACTCAGAACCTTGCGCTTGCCAGGCAGGCACTTGTACTGCTGAGCTGTATTCTTGGCTCCATTTTGTGATTTTTAAAGATTATCTCCACCACAATTAAATGGGCCTGGGTCTTCTTTCTTGTTCTTAATATAGCAAGTTTTCTCATGAAGTATAGCTGCTTTAGTTATTATTTTGTGACCCTGTCACAAGAAATGGGCACAAAGAGATCAGAGCCCTTCCTACTGTCATTCTGTCTCCCTCCCCTGGACCCTCCTGGTCCTCTCCCCCTCTCCCTTCTCTTTTTCCTCTGTCCCAATTTCCTCCCTTTAAATAAATTAGAACTCACTCTTTGGGTGCTATTTTCCTTTTTCTGAGGAAATGATTAGTAGTGGAAAAATTCTAATCTTTGGTATTAAGATAAATATGGTGGCAATGGCTATTCCAGGACAATTTGAACAAACTAATGGTGCTCTTAATTACAGATACTTAAATTAACAAGAAATTAAGCAGAGAAGGGAATACATTTTAAGACACTGTCTGCTAAAACTTTATTAGCAATACAATTCATTAAGTATAGTAAAAATATGCACTCATATAAACTTTACATTTAGAATGTTATAAGAGTAAGTTTTATAATTGGAACTGTTATTAGATTGCTTTTTTCCTGTGGAATATCCATCCATAATTTATTAATGCTATTATTATTATTATCATTATTGATACTATAGTAATAGAAGTATGGCGTTTCTATCATTTTTATCTATTATTACTAGCATCCAATTGCACCCAGCTCTGGTTTTATCATTACTACATACTTCCTAAGAGGGCACATCCAAATGATGTGTTAGAGTGACTCCTCATACACTTACTATCGTTCATTAGTGCTATAACCTCACATTGTTTCTCTTACTTTTTTTTTCAACCTCCATTAATAATATATGCCTGTCTGTGTGAATGGATTTTAAAACTTGCTTACTTTGTTACCTTTTTTTTTTTTTAAAAAAAAAAAAAAAGCTTTTGACTGTGCTATTTTATTTCAACCTTCATTCTGGCTTTTCTACCTGCTTCTGATTCAAAACATTTTTTTTTCAGAATCTAATATTTGCTACTTCCTCAAGAATTTCTCAACTTTTGTCATCCCAGAATCTTCCTTTGTATTAACGACTGATTAAAGTTCAGTACATTAACTGCCTGCTATGTGGCCAGTAGTGAGATTAATGATAGATAACTAAAACTAAAAAGTCAACAGTGTTCTGCTGCCAGCTCCTGCATAAAAGCCTCCCTCATTCCAATGAGTTGTGTTTGGAAACATATTTCATAATTTCACTAGTTGCCAAGTATCTTGTGCTTCTTCCTACCTACTGAAAAACCAGTTTTTCTTTACTATATACTAGCAGTAATTGTCTTCGGTGTCAATCACCCTCTCTTGAATCACTAAATACATGGTATTGTTATTACTATAATTATTGAAATTATTGCTATTGTATGCCACTTGTGAATGCAGAGGGGAAATTCTGAAGAAGGAATATTTTGAAAAGAACGATACTGACACTTCCACTGAAAGGAAAATGGATTATGCTAAATGTGAGTCAGAAAATTTGAGCCACAAAAAGGAACAAATTGTGTGTACCTTGTTAGAATTTTCTTGCTGGTAATTATAGTATCATTTTTCTTCCTAGATGTCTCAGAAACATAAGATTTATAAGAAGAACTTGTAAGAAATCCCTAGTACCTATATATCCCTTTCTAAATTGGTACTTTTATACAAAATGGAACCAGGTAAATTGAAAGGCATAAGGCCTTATGTATGGCAGGTGGTCAATCAGCACAGAAACTGACCTCAGAACTTTCAAGACTATAGTTAAGCCCTAAGTCCACGCAGAGCTGCATCAACCGAGGAAATCTTCCTCTGAGGTGGTAACATGTTGCCATTTGACAAGGTGGACCCTTGCTAGGAATGCCACCTTCAATTAAGACATCCACACTTGACGGTGTAAGGATGTCAGTACAAGCATGAAAGTGAGAAAGAGAGGGAGAGGGAGGGATAGAGAGAGAAGAGGAGGAGAGAGAAAGATTAACTTCTAGATGTTTTTAGGAACATTTTATGGCTTACTCGATACTAATTATAATATGATTTCAAATGTGTTAAGTTAACATTTCATGAAGTCCTTTTCATATGCCAGCCTTAGCAGGTCTTATTTTTACTTCCTGCATATTTTCAGGCACAAAGATAAGTAGTTCATATTGCTTCTTTTCTTTTTATAACTTTTTAAATATGTGTGCACTCAAACATTATTCAACTGGGTCTGTATCTCCTCACTTTTTGAGCTCAGATACTTTAATTGTACCATTTCCAATATATTTAAAATACAAATAACATATGAAGTGTGTCAGTCTTCACATTGAATTTATAAATAAGTCTGGTCACAGTCAAATAATTTCACACATTGCCCAGCATAAACGTCAATTTAAAGTATGAGGCTCATAAATAAAATGAAAACTGTTACCCAGCATATCTAAAAACAGTTATTATGTCAAAGTTAATCTTTTTATCAGCTCATGGGCTCTCTGCATGGTGATTTTAATATGAGCTCCTAAACACTGAGTCCTGCATAGTAAATCATATTATGGTATCTCATTTGCAAATTTAAATTAGAGAATGCCAGAAGACTTTGTAATGGCGTTGCTTAATCCTTCAATGAAAAAGCACCATCTCATGTCATTTTTGACATCCTTTGCAAATATTCAACTATCGTTCTTTCTACAAGGTTAAATTTAGTTCAGGTAAATGATAATGCTCACCTCACAGTTTTGTCATAAGAACAGAATGAATTAATATATATTAAGCACTTAGGATGGTATGCAATTTAACTATTGTGATTACTCTATTGTTATTGTTATTTCTGTTTCTCTGACTTCTCTCTCATCAATTTACACTAAGCACATGGTGAATTTTAATGTTTTTTCTTATTTGTAATCTATCATTTATTGAAATTTCCATGTGCCATATACCAACAATTTTGCAGTCTTTAATCTGTATTTTTCTCAATGGATATGTCAAATAGGTTTATAAGTTCCATTTTGTCAAGGAGAAAAATTTGAAACTTAGAGATATTAAATAATTTGTCTAAAGTCCCATGATTAGTAAGTGCAAGAATTACAACACATGTGAAGTTCTAGGCATGCCATACATTGGGTTCTAAGTTCAATGTGTGTTATATAAGATCCATCAGTGTGAATGTGTGCAGGTATAAGTCTGTGTATCCTTCAAATATATTTGGTGTTTCATTGCTATAGATTTCTCAAAAGTTGGTTTTACTATCCTATGATAATCCCATGCATTGTGTAAATGAATAAATTGTTTGTATTTCATAAGCACTTTTTTTCTTTCCAGAAAGTGTATTGCAGTCGTTTTCTAAAATCTTTTTTACCACTAATCTTTCTGCTGTCTTTGCATTTTCAGATTGTTGAAACTTTTCATTATTCATGCTAGGTTTTGTTCTCTTGCTCATTCAAGCTCCTTTAGTAGATACATTTTCTGGAACAAGACTCTATAATCCTGTTCACAGTCATACTTCACATCAGTGTTTATGCAAAATGAAAACAATAGGCCCACTAGAGATGTATTTGAGACTAGAAAGTAAAAGTTGATTCTACAATGAGTAGGGAAGGTTGAAGATAGGAGGAGCCTGTTCCTCACAGTTGATGATCCAATATTCAACACCACACAGCCAGGCAATTGTCATCGGTACCACTTGCCTCAATTTGGAGCCAGAGAGTATGACAGTGGAGAGTCCTGAGGCTCTCTCAACTTAATTTTTGATAGCATTTTCTTAAATTAAGATGAGAGCAGAACACTGCTGGAAGTACTATGGCCTAGGTCACATGTTGTATTCTGAAGACAACTACCAACGTAAGACTACCTAACCCTTATACTAGAATAAATAATGTTCAAAATACATCAGACAAATATTGATTAAAATCTGATAATCATGATAACTGTAGACAAATATGTGTTAAAGAATAAAAACTTGTCCTTGCTATCCAGTATCATTGTTGGTAATATATGAATTTGGTAAGCCTTTTACATCCATGTTCTTATAATATACCATGATCTACAATTCTTTTTCTTGGGACTTTATATTTGAGATCCATTTTAATTGGAACCCAAGATTGCTACATTATTTTCTTAGAATTCTTAATTTCCAGTTTTTTTTAATGATTTGTAAAATTATAAAAAGTACATAAATATCTCCAGAGTTTCTGTCACTTTGTCAAAACAGATAAACTTCATCAGCATTTCACTCTTCCTTTCTAAATTTATTGATGTGGGCGGGTGTCCAGGTAAAATTAATCATAAAGGAGTCCTGCGTTGCCTCACTTTCCCTCCCCTCACCCTCTCTTCTCTCCTCACCCCTGCTCTCTCCTCTTTGCTCCTCATGTGCTTTTCTTTTCAGTGGACTTGGAATGATCACATTATTACAGCATTTGGGGAAGCACACAAATATTTATGAATGTCACTAAACAAAGTCGGTGACTCTTTGATATTAGTCACATATCCTTTGTCCTTTTGAATAAATATGATTAAATGGCATAATGCAACCATATCTGAACAATGAGTCAGAGCTCTATGGTTATTATGATATAATGCCTTAAAGTTTTATATTTCCATTTTTATTCAAACATTAGGACCTGTAATGAAGGAGCAAAATGCTATCACCTAGGGTGATGATTGTCCTTTATGGAGTAGGGATAAAATGTCCCCTTTTAAGAAAAAAAAATGTAGTTACTGGGTAAAAGTGCATTTAGTTCCTATTATTTGTGAGGCTCTGTAACAATAAACCATTTTTATGAAATCTATATCTGAAACATAATTAATAATAGCAGGCTTACTCTAAGTATTTGGGAGACATAAGTAGACTATAGCTAAGAAACAGAATACTGTATAACAATTACTCAAGAGAGTAGATGAAAAGATATTTACTTTATTCATGGAACTGTTCGACCAATGATGATTGGCTCATTTCCAATCATCATTGGTTTATAGCATTTAAAATGGAAAACAGAATAATTATTATTAATCTGAAGATGAGTAGTTCAGAAGGGACATCAATTATTAGAAAACTAGTAAAGCTACTAGAAACACAGCCAAATAAGCTCAGATGAACTCATATGATCTTAGTTATTACTTGGTAAAAGCTAAAGACATCTTGAAATGAGGAGAAAAAACAATATAATATATATATATATATGTTTCTATATATATTGCATTCTATATATAATTCTATATATATATATATATATATATATATATATATATATATTGCATTCTACATATATTTGTTTACTTGTTTTCTTTTGTTTTGTTTTTGGTTTGGTTTGGTTTGGTTTGGTTTTTGCCTGTGGCCGGCTCAGCCCACCCAGGGGGTGGTGCTGTGGCGGCATGTGGTGCCGGGGATCGAATCATGGTCCCTGTGCTTTGCCTAAGCTTGCCTAAGCAGGTGCTTTGGACTGCTGAGCTATCTTGCCAGCCCCCATGAGGAGAAAACATTGATGCTAAAATGAGTATAAAATGTAGATAAGGTGGTTAGACTCTCCATAGACACCTGTTAAAGAACCAAAATTTGCAAGGTTAATTTGAGGCACTTTTTTAATCTGTTGAAATGATTTATTCTGGAACAGAAGGACTATATCACTACTTTCATTAGAGAATAGTTTACTCACTACTCATCTTTTTATATATTTTTGTGTACTCATTGATGATCTCATGAATAAAGGCAAAATATTTTGAATTATAATAATGAAAAATATTGATCATCATATTTTCCTGATCTATAAAATCACTAGAGTGGTACTAGATTTTTTTACATACCCTCTGTCAGAAAAATAGCACATTTCAATAACTGATAAAAAAAAAAAACAATGGGAAAATACTGTATAAGATTTAATAGCCAATGTGTACATTCTAAGAACTCTGCATATTTTGTTTTAAAAATATGTGAAAATCAACTTCAAAACATGTTTAAATTTTCTGCACTAAATCAACAACCATGTTTAAAGACCAGTACGCCAATCTATATTGACCTACAGCACACTGAAGCATAATACAGCCTGTTTTCATAAGTTCTTCCTCATGGGTTACTCCTATAATTAATAAAGACAAACATTAATCTGGGAAGCAGTCTATGGAGGCTATTGACCTTTCCCAGGCAATCAGAGCACCACATGGGAGGCAGATAATATGTCACCTGAAGATAGAACATTCTCTAGCATAGGAATAAGAGGCTTTCACTATTTGCTAATTTACCCTAATATCAACCTCACCTTGGTAGTTTCTGTTAGTATGGAGTAAGAGAAGAGCAATGAGTAGGACCTTCTGTGTGACTGGTTCTGTGACAAACAGAAAGGAGAAATGCGGTCAGTCTCATATCCTCAGAGATTAATAGTATGGTCTGTTTTGTTATTGGAATCTTTTTCTGTTCTTTGAAATCTTCTCCATGGTGATTGATAGTGTTAAATTTTTGATCCTATCATTTGAAAAGCCTCCAACTGTGCTCCCCATGGGTCTTCTTTTCCTAGATTTTCTATGGAAAAAGTACAAAGCATACCAACATACTGCGAGTGGACATTCTGAGTGGCTCTGTTTACCAGATAAGGAGTTGTTCAAAATCATAAAGTAACAGAACTAATACGACTTTGTTGAATCTCACATAGTCTCAGATTAGAAAAAACTTAGACCCAAGTTTTTAAATGGCACAGTGTAATTTCTCCTCCTGAAAACTCTGAAGGACACAGCTGTGTCCTATTTCATGTCCTCTGACATAATAGCAAAGTGAAATAAACTGTGTATAAATGCTGTAGCTGAAACCTAAGTTGCATTATTTTGTTCTGAGGGAATCTTGTTAACTTTTCTATTTAACCTGGAGTCATTAGGGGTTAGAAATTCTATATCCATGACCAGGATAGCAGTTGTCATGAACTTTGAGTTCTTTTGATCTCATGCTTTCAGGTACTGAACTAGCTGTTTGGGATTTTACAATCTAATTTCTCTAAAAGAAATTGACTTGGATTGTCAGATCTCTAAATGACTTTCTTGACTAAACATGCTCTGAGATGTTTACTTCAAGATACTCATTAAAGAACCATTGAGTACTATATGCCAAGCACTTGTCTGCAGACTATCTTTCTTTCCCCCTCTAACTTAAGTGAAAAATATTTGTCTTAGGCCACATACAAAATAAAAAATACTGTGTAGCTAATGTATATATGTAATATAATTTCCTTTATTTCCATATTTTAATTATAATATTAAAAGAGTAGGTGACATTTTCAATATGGTTGGTCTAGGTGATACAACAGTGAACAAAAGAAAGATGAAATCTATCTATCTATCTATCTATCTATCTATCTATCTATCTATCTATCCAGCTATCTTTCTTTCTTTTGTGGAACCAGGGATTGAACTGAGGCCCTTGTGCTTGCCAGGGAAGCGCTTATTCTACTGAGCCATCTCCCCAGCCTTGAAAGAGTTCATCTTATTGGAGCTTTAATTATTGAGCAACTTGGAAGAACTATGCACTTTTTATAGTTAGCAGAAGTATTCATTTTCAAAATATTTGTGTTAAGTTCTGTATTTATAAGATGATATTTGGCATTTTGTTTGCAGAGCATCTTCAATTTTTATTATCACAGGTTTCATGTTAATTATAATAATAAAAGTTTGAGGAGTACAGCAAAATGTCTCAAGTCCATAATCTTCTCGTGATGGCAGACCTATGGCCCTCTTGTTGCAGTGAGATGTTTGCTATCATTGAAAGCATGAAAAGGTTCACCATCATCGCAAATCTGTCTATAGCGCCATTTCCTCCTTGTTCTATATATATCAACTTAATATTTGCTACTAATCTACGTAATTCTAGCACTTAGCTTTAATTTTCTTCCAGCCACTGTTTATGGCTCTCATTCCTTTTTCATTCTTGCTGTTTCTGACCTTTACTAATGTACTCATATTCAAATTGGTCTCCTTGATTGTTCATCCTACACAACACATCCTCAAGGTTTAATTCTAATTATGTTATTTCCTAATCTACAAAGTATCAAAGTTCCTTAATTATTTTTAAAATGCATTTCGAAATTCTTAGAATACTCACATTATCTGAGAATCATGCTATCAGCATTACCATACTACCTGTGCTGTAAGACAAGAGTTTGTCTATACATAAAAAAGAGCAAAATTACATAATTACTCAAATCATATGTAGAAACTAGGCTATCATGTGGTTATATGAATAAAAGAAAGAACATAACAATGTATTTATTCACTTAATCATGTATAGGACTTGATATAAAAATGAAATTTTTGTGAGGTGCATGGTGGTTCTAAAATTTTTTGGTGCCAAAATATGTTTAGATTAACATTTATTAATACTTATTATTTACATTAATAATATAAATATTTAAAAATAAAAAATGAAATCATACATACTTAAAATATCCAGTTGTTAATTCAGTTAAAATTTAAAACATTCCATTGCATAGTAAAATAAACGTCTGTAAGAAATTTAATATTTTTCTAAACAAAATGTAATGAAAGGCACTGTTTTACATTTTCTTAAGAGCTATAAAGTATCTGTAAACTATAGTCAAATTATCTTGTATATTTCTCAATTAAGTCTGTTGCCTTATTTTAGTCAAAGTATATTTAAAAACCCTATGTATGTATGTATGTATGTATCTATCTATCTATCTATCTATTTATCTATGTCTCTCTGTTGTGTGTAGTTGGAAATGAAGGGATTGTCCTAATAATAGTTTCAGACGATTAGTCAATTCTTCATGTTAATTCTGTATTAAAATTCATTTTTAGTAGTTTCTCAAAGGTGCTGTAATGCTACTATGGAATCTGAAGGCCAGTTAACTCTACGTACTCTTAATTTACAAGAAAGCCGTAATGTAATGGACAAAGAATGTCAGTATTATTAGGAAAAATAAATTTGACTTCAGAAACTGCTTGAAAAGTTCCTGAGAAGCACTCTGTAGGAAATAAGACATAAATCCATGTATTAATTAAAGATATTGAGACTATAGACTTAGATATCAGAAAAAGTCCTAGATCCGCCACTTCAATACCACATTGGTAACAAAACTTCCAAAGCCTCCTCTCTAAAATGCTGATAATACTAATAGTTTTATCAATTTCAAAAAGCTATTCTGATATTCAAATGATGATCTACATATAAAATGCTTATTAAAGTTCTCAATCAATTGTGTTATCAGTAAATGACACCTATTCA
>NDGM011143683.1:0-10376 GCA_002564305.1 Octomys mimax | reverse complement strand
AACTGTCCTACTAATCAGTTTTGAAACTATCTCATTGCTATTTGTTTCTCAATAAAATTAATACATTAAGTGGAAATTATATGTATACATATATAAATATTATTCATTTAATTTAAATTTAACATGTGTCTACTGTACTACGTGAATTGTTTGTTAGAAATACCAGAACAACAACAGCAACAGCAAATAAGAACCTAGTTTTATAGATCTTAATTTCTAGAAGGAGACCTAGAAAATAAATATATTAATAAGTAATTTCCCCACGTACAGATGGTGCTAAAAGTCACCAGCGCATGAGAGCTAGTGCGATTGGAGTCCCGTCTCAGGTTGTTTGGGCACAAGATCTCTCATCAATAAATTATTAAGGTGGACCCGACTCCCAGATCAGCGCAGTGGACCTAGTCACGAGTACATGTGTCAGTAGAACATTCCAGGCAGGAGAATCAGCAAAACAAAAGGTCTCGATGGTTGATGTGGATGAGGGAGTCCAAGGAGGTCCATAGAGCTGAGAGAGCTGGAGTTGACAGAAGGAAAACACGGACAAGAGCGCACAGGCCCGAGCACAGTTTTCATTTGTGATATTCACCGCGCAAGATTTACTTCTTCATCTTCATAACCAGGGCAGCTCTGAAGCTCCAATAACAGCTCGGACTTCTTGACGGCTTACGAGGTGTGCGCTGGGCGACCTTGCGTCATTTCCTTCACTCTTCCCTAGGACTTTAAGAAGTAGCTGCTATTATGAGTCCCTTTTACAAGTCAGGAAACTTAGGCTTAAAGGTTAAACAACTTGCCAAAGTTACTCTGCTAGTAATTGCTGCCCATTCCAAGGCAAATAAGAATAAACCACAAGGGGCTTAAATGTCTCTCCCCATTATTGGAACATGGCTCCAGCCCACCCCATGACAAACTCCCAGGAGACATAGGATTGGCTCTGCCCTTCTTAAGCAGGTCAGGGAAAACTGAGAGATGAGCCCTTTGGGGGAGCCAGAACCCTCTCTCCTGACATTTTTAAGGCTTCTGCAGCCTCCTTCTGAAGCCCAAATCCAGGCCAGCCCCCAAGGGTGGTGTTTCCGTGCCTGCTACGAACCAGGCCGATGGCCCAAAAGGCTTCAGTCTTCTCCCTGTGTGGGTAGCGGTGGAAGAGAGGCCGGCTGGCAGGGGCACTCTTTTTCAGGAACGTATAATTGAAAAAGAAGAAAAGATGGGGGGAAAGAGCAAAGAAATAACCATCTACCTTCACTGTTTTCAACACAAGTTTCTGTATGTACGCTGGCGCGCACACACACACACACACACACACACACACACCAGGCCATCAGATGTCCGTCACTAGGGTCCTTGGGATACTGATGAAAACATTTTCCACCTGGCACAGTTAGGCACTAAACAACCCTTGGGCCCCACCTGAGACTTGGACCGTCAACGGAGATATTTTTAAACCCATGACACAGAGGAGAGTGACACACTCGGTTTTCTCAGTGGGTGGGTAGAGTGTTAGTTCGTGTTGTTCTTGTCACTCAGCCCAACATTACAAGTGTGCACTTTATTACTACGTCGAGAGCGTTCTGCAGCCCGACCCGGCACAGTGTGTTCCCAGAGAGGGGCAGGCAAGCCGGGCAGGCACGGGACAGGCAAGGGAGGCTGTAGGGACAGAGCCTGCCTTCTTGGGCCCTGCTCTATGCATCCAGTCCACAGCAGAGAGCATGATGGGTCCCCTCTGCCAGCATCTAACACCCTGTAGCCCTCAGCAGCTGCCCTGAGAAGAGCTGTAGCTACATGGGTTACAAATACCTAGCATTTGTCTATCGCCCTTTTGTTCTTCTTCTTCCTAATAGAAGATTTTTCTTTCTTCCTCTCAAGCTCACACTTAAAATTGAGGGCAGAGCTAGGACTGGGTACCCACGCCTCACTGTTTACCTGCAAAGGCAAAGATGTTAGTCAAAGGCTCTCATTGTTTTCTTGAGCTGAGAGAAAGAATCAAGAGTGGGGGACAGTCCACACCTGCCCTGGGCACAGGCAATAAAAAGGTGAAGTGACGGTAGAGAATTTACAGGCACATAAAGGAATGCTTAACAGGCACTGTACTTGGCCTTGGCATCTTGCTCGGCTAATCCTAAAACAGCATCAGTGGTAAAGATTCCACCCACCTGAGAAAAAACACAGCCACCAGCTCATTGCTCCCCAGCCCCCGGGAGCCACCAAGTAACATCGAGACAGAGCCAGATGGTCGCTCGGGGGACCCGTAGTTTCCTCCTACAGCTCATCAGGGCCCTCTGAAGTTCATCTGGTTTCTCATAAAGTGGATGGACACAAACCTTTTTCCTTTCATTGATAGCAACTTTATTTTCATCATGCACCTTCATGGGAATATAAATATTAATATCGTTGAGAAATAATGAGTGAGAAACGTTTGCCTTATAGTAAATGAAACACTTAAATTGTGGGTCTGAAGAAGACATCTTTGGGTGGGGACATAGCTCGGGGTCTAAGCGCTTACCTGGCAAGCACAAGGACCTCAATGTCACCCCCAGTACCTCATGCCATCCTGGCCCTGAATCCGGGCGTAGTGGAGCATCCTTATAATCCCAGTGCTGGAGAGGCTGAGGCGGGAGGGTCACTATGAGTCAGAACTGTGTAACAAGACTCTGTATCAAAAGAATAAAATAGGGCCAAGGAGACGGCTCAGTCGAATAAGCACTTGCCTGGCAAGCACAAGGGCCTGAGTTCAATCTCTGGTTCTGCCAAACAAACAAACAAAAGAACAAATTAGTTTGACACAGGGTCCCTCAAGCCATTCCAGTTCTGCCCCTGGTATGCACTGAGCCAGCCAAGGATTCCGGGCATGGTGGCGCATCCCTGTAATCCCAGTGCTGCAGAGGCTGGAAACGGGAGGATCACTCCGAGACTGGGCTGCGTAGTGAGACCCTGTACCCAATACATGAATAAATAATAACAAATTTTTAAAAAGAAGACAGCCTTGACCCTCCTCTGGTCTTATAGCGCATATGCAGTTTGTTAGCAATGAGTCCAGACTCACCCTGACACAGTGCTGTAGCCTGCTGTATCTCAGAGCACCCTACGCTGTAGCTCTAGAAGCACGCAATACCATTTTGGGCTTAGAGCAAAGGCCTGTGAACATGGGCCAGATCCAGCCCAGCATCTGTTAGAAGCCTTACTGGAGAATGTCCATGAGTCTACATATCGTCTATGCCGGTTTAACACTTGAAGCACAGAAACCTGCCATTGTGACAGAGACTGCAGGACTCACAAAGCCTGAAATACTCACCATTGCAACTATTACAGAAAGAGTTTGCAGGCACCTTCCCTGGAGGACTGCATGGAGCTTCTGGACAGATCCATGACTTTCTTTTCTTGGTCTCCTACAAGCCACGTTCCATCAGGCAGTCAGCATTGCCTGTCAGTTCCAAGGTGTGTCATGGTTGAATAGTACTGCTCCAAACGTCCGCTCATTTTCATAACACTGGGTTTCTCTGGAGCCAACAAGAGTTTTCAAAATTGGGCCTCCATGTTCTTAACCTCTTGTTATGGGCTGAATTGCGTCCCCCTCAGATTTCTTAATGGAAGCTCTGACATCCCAAGTAACTGTATATAAAGAAAGTTTAAAAAGCCAGATGGATAAGGCTCTCTAATCTAATTGTACCAGTGGCCTTACAAGAAGAGTGAGAAAGGCAGACCCCCATCTCTCTGCATGTACCATGATAGACCATTCTAGGAAACAGCAATGAGACGGCCATGTGTGAGCCAGGAGGAGAGTCATCACCAGAAACCCAAGTGGCTAGAATCTTGATCTTGGGCTTCTCAGCTTCCAGAACTGTAAGAAATTAAATTTCTGCTGTTTTGGCCTCCCAGTATTGGTACTTTGTTATGGTAGCTTCCATCTGTCTCTGGCATACTGCTCTCACTGTTTGGTCCTGGGAGATGATGCACTCCTGACTACCTTGTGCCCTTCCTGCTTGGAAAGTTTGCCCCCAATCCTGCCAGAGCTGTGCCTTCTTATAGGAAGAACTTTGATTTAATGTCACTTTTCTGGAGTCCATCTTCAGCTATAGCTAAAAAATAACATCACTGTAGCCCACTCCCTTTTAGTATACTCTATATTTACAATTTGCTTTTCTTCCCCATTCAGTGATCAGTTCTTTCCATTAACCTGCTCTGCAGACTGACCTGACAATGGATTTGTCTATGCAATAGGAGTGAAAGACAGGGGTCGAGGGTAGCCCTCTGCTCTGGACCTGGACAACCAGAGAAAAGTGACGCCATCTAATGAGATGAGGAAAACTTTGGGAGGAGCACTCTCTGGGAGGAGGAGAAGAGAGAAGAGAAAGTCAATGTTTCCATTTTGCCATGCTATATTTTACATATCTATGAGATGGCGAGGTGGAGATGTCTGGGAGGAAGTTGGGTATGCAAGTCTGAAATGCAAGGGAGAGATGGAGTCGGAAGATTACCATGCGTGAGTCACAAGCAAATAGGTAGAATTGAAAGCCATGATCAGAGAGGAGCTGTGCTAGGGAATGGAGATACATAAGAGTCCAGGAACTCAGCCCTGGGGCAGACAAATATTTACAGGATGTGGGGGGAGGTGAAGAAATTGAGAAAAAACAATCTATTGAGCTAGTAAGAAACAGAATATAGTGCCCAAAAACCCAAGTGAAGAAAGATTGTAATTGCAAATGGTGCCCAAAGATCCAGAGGAGGACTGAGAATGGGTCTTTAGCTTTGGCCGTAGGCTGAGGCTGAAGCAGAATAATAGGGACAAAAACTTTGGAGGACAGGGCAAGAAAGAGTTCATAAGAGGACAGCGATGAAGGGAAAGAAGTGGTAATGATTACAAAGTGTCCATGATACAGCAGAAAGAGAATAAGGTGACACCCGGGAAAGAGTGTGATGAAAGGGGAGGGTATCTAGAAAAGATTCCAGTGAAGAGGTAGGTCACCGAGACTAAAGAAAAGATGATATTGCTAGCAGGAGAAACCACTGCTGGAGAGACATCCTTCAGCAGACAACTCTGAATGGATCTGAATGAAATAAGGTTTCCTTGGGAGCAGGCCATCGTCTATAGGGAAAGCAAGAGATACAGGGACCAGAGGAGATGACAGAAGGTGACTCACTTGTAGGTGGATGAAGAAATTCTGCCTGCTTCTGTTTTCTCCATAAATAAGTGGTGAGATCATCAGCTGAGAGTGAGGGGGTGGTGTCAGGAGAGAGAGTCCTGGCATGGCAGCCTTGGAAAGTGGAACTTGTGCAGCTCAGGGAAGGGAGGAGGACTACCAGGCAGTACCAAGGGCAAGAACTTGGGAAGCTGTGGTCAAAGTGCCAGGTGTGAACAGGTGACCTTGCCTTGCAGGGTTCTGCCTGCCGCCCACAGTCAGATTTACATACTGTGGTGCAGATTCAGAGCAGCAGGAAGCTAAGGCAGGTAGGGTTCTCACTCCAGGATGGAGGACAGGATTGAAACTGAGGGCTCATGCGGTGATTGTAATAATAGGGAGATGAGACGAGGAGGTCAAAGAGGTGAGCGACTGTTGCCAAGTGTCAGAGAGTTCAAGGAATCAGTAGAGTGGAAGCATTGATGAGGTCAGGGGTGTGGGGGAGGGAGTCAACCAGAAGATAGCAGGTAATGGTCAGAAGGTAGAATCCTTATGTATAAGATTCGGGGGGGTCATTGAATGGTCAAGAAGGACTGTGGGAGGGAGAGGATGCTGAAGGGGGAAGGACAAGCTACGGAAAGGAACAGACCACAACCTCTGGAGATGAGTAGAAAAGGACCTCTGTGATTCCTGACACACCCAAGAATGATGGCAGGGACAGATTGGGGGTGCAAGGCAGCCAGGTGGAGCTGGGGAGATAGCTCAGTGGTCTAAGCTCCAACATGGCAAGTGCAAGGACCCAAGTTCAATCCCCAGAGCCGCATGCTGTGCGAACCCCAGAACCCAAAACTGGGCATGGGGTACGCAGCATTGGCCCCAAATCTGTACATGGTGGCACACACCTATAATCTCAGTGCTGGGGAGGATGAGACAGGAAGATTACTACAAGTCCGAACTACTGACAAAGCCCTTAAAACTCTAGGGCTCAGAGCAGCAGAAAGGTACCACGTCCCAGAGCTGGGGACCCAAGAGCTACAGTGCCCACATCAGCAGGGCCGCAGCCACCTCTGGCGCTGCAGGGATGGGAACCTTCTGCCTCCTCTGGCTTCTGCTGCCCCATGTGTGACCTGGCCAGGGTGGCGACACTCATTTTCGCAGGGCCTTTTACCTGCTACACCTTCTTACAGTCCTCTCTCTGTGCATGTCCGTCTCTGTGTCCAACTTTCTCTTTTTATAAGGATGCTGCTCGTATTAGACCAGGGCCCACCCCAGTGAGCTCATCATAATTTGATTAAATCTGAGTGTGAGTCCACTTGGGCTGCTAAAAGAAAAACACTATAAACTGGATGGCTTATAAAGGACACACACTGATTCCTTACAGTCTTGAGGCCAGCCACCTGAAGGTCAAGGTGCCAGCTGCCTTGGTACTGGGTGACGGGCCTCCTCTTCTATGTGTCCATGTGGTAGAAGAGACCAACAAGCTTCTTTGGGATTTTTTTTTTCTTTTCTTTTAACAAAAGCACTAGTCAGTTCATGATTTAATTACCTCTCCAAAGACTTCCAGGATCAGCTTTCAACAGATAAATTTAGAGGGGGACACAAACACAGAGCCACAGCAATCTGCTAACAACCTGTGTCCAACGAAGTTCACATTTTGAGCTTCTCAGGCTTGGGACCTTTGACCCTTCTGTCAGGGGAACATAGTTCAACCCAAAAGAATCTCCTAGTGACAGCAGGTTTTCTTAGGACTGTGGCACAGTACGTGACGGGTGGCTGGTCAGCAGATTCCTGGACGGGTACCCTGCGTGCTTCTTGCAGTCGTTCCCCATGAGCTTTGTCGGGGGAGCAAAAGAAGTATTGCAACAGGGCGGTGGTGGTGTCACAAAGAGCATCTTAGTTCCAGGATCAAGCGGGGCCCTGCAGCCCTGTTTCATAGAGCGTGTGGGAAGGAGGTCAGTAGGCCATGGATCTCATCCTGGTCTCTGTGTTCACTCTGCTCTGTATGCTGCAGATAGATCAGTCTGTCTCTCTTGTAAAGAAAGTTACCTAGATTATTCTCACTCCAGGGCTTTCACATGTAGCATCTCTTTTTCCAGAGGATGCTCTCAGAGCTTCTTAGGTCTTCTTTCCTCTCCTCACAAAGAGCTCACCTTGGGGGTCCCCTGCACAGAGACTTTCCCTGGACATGATAACCAGAATCTGCCCTCTTCACGGTGTGCTTTGCCACCGTCTTTTCAGGTATCATTTTTGTATGTCCACCTGGTTAGTGTTCATTTCCCCAGCTAGGGTTCCACACCCCTCGCCACACCTTGCTGCTCGCCAAGACAGAGCGGAAGGAATCTGGGTTCATAGGACACAAATATTGCTCTGTTCCCTTTGTTCACGTCTGACTCCCCGATACACACAACAATGCCTGGCACTAAACAACAGCGACAGCAACACAAACAGTGGTAATAATAATCATCGGGTAAATAAATACAGGTTTGTACAAGACACCGGTCATTGAACCTCACTCAGCGTCATTCCTTCACTGCAAGTTTGGACCTACGTGCTATCTTTGAGCTTCCTTCCTAGTCTTATAATGCCCGTTATGTAACAGCTGGAGGTAATTCGAGAGCAACACGAAATGTGAATGCTCGACACACAAGTTAATTCCTCAGGGCCAAGAGGAGACAGTCCCCCTGCATTGCATCAGGAAGAAAAGTGGCTCTTCATCAGTTCACGGTATCTGGTCTGATTTGAGCAAAGAATTTTATATAGCAATTCCCCTTCTGCTTCCCACTGAAGCAGTACGCAGACCACAGGTCCAGGGAACAGACAGGCTCAAGGTGCAGCTCTGCAGAACTGGCTGCCCCTTGGGACCTGTGGGCAAGTCCACTTTGGTTTTGAGTTCGCTTTCCGTTTGCTCCATCCACATGGGAGACTCCCTAAAATGTAGAGAGATTCTCACAGAAATCTTTGCTAATGGGATGGAATCTCTGTTTTTCCTGAAGTGATGAGAATAACGGAGTTCCCCATTCACTTCTTTCCAGTCTTAATTTAGTGCCCAGTAGAGCGAGCCCAACCGGGAGCTCCCAAGGGGAGGACTCGGCTCTTGTCCTCAAGCTCCGACACGTCCACTGTTCTCTCCCTCCTGGACTCTGCTGAGAGTGAAGTCATGCTGTGTTTCAGCACCACATTCATTTAGTCTTTTACCAAAGGATTCCAGTGCCTGGGAGGCAGGCAGCTCGAAGTAGCAAACGTCTCAGTTATTTGGCGAAGTCCCGCTCAGCTTCACTGTGGCCTCTTCCATGTTGTTCAATTCTCTTCTCTTGCCCTGCATTACAGATATCTTTCCTGTCCCCTGAGTGTATCCTCCCCCACTTCCCTTCATGTCCCATGATTCCAAAGCCCAAGTCCAGAATCCTCTCCGGCACAAGTGGATGTGCCTTTCAGGGCTGCAGAATCTGAAAGAGGCTGAGTGCTAGCAGCCCTCAGCCATGCAGCCCTGGGTGTGCAGGAGACTGTAAGGCCAAGGCAGAGGAGGAAGAGCCTGGGAGGCGAAGTCAGCCTGCCTCTTCGATGACTGGTCTAAGGCTTCTTACTTGAACTTTTGGTTTTATAGTTCTATAAAAGGCAGCTGACAAAAGAGAACTCGTTTTGGGAGGGTCCAGCTGGCCAGGCTGAGCTGGGTGGGGCAGGCCCAACTTTCGAAATCCAGGCCTGATTTTCACCCATGATGTCAGAGGCAATGGGATTCCCACTAAGCCAGAGGACGGGAGAGCAGACAGCCCCAGCCCAACCCTGGCCTGCAGTGCCAACAGCAGCTCCAGCCTGGCCTTCCTGGCTCCTCAGCAGGGGCCTTTCCTCCTCGGAGACTCTTCGCAATGCCTGGAAAGGAAGTGCTTGCCGGGCTCCTCTCTCACCCGCCTCCTCAGCTTCCCAGATGCCCCGGCCAGCTCTGCTTCCTTTCTCTTCAGTGATGGAGGGAGAGATGCAGTGGGCAGCGGCTCAGCGCCTGCAGCTTTTTCCAGCCCTCCCGTCCTGAGCCAGGGGCTCCCTGCCCTTCAATTCTGTTCCCTCCTCTGACTCCAAGGAAGACCATGAGGCCCTAGACTGTCCAGTCACCTCAAAGGAAGGAGTGTTTTGGAGTAGGCGCTTGTTTTTGAGACTTAAAAAAAAAAATTTGCTTTTGCTTATTCACGTGGAACTACTTGGTTGTGCTGGCTCCAGCCCTTCAGTTTTTTGTGTGGACAAAGCAGGTTACGCTCCAAGCCCTGGGGGATGGGAGGGAGGGAAACACTGCTCACTCAGCCCCTCAGAGGAGGTTCCACTGTCTTGGCCAGGAGCAGACAGACACGCTGCCTGGCTCCAGGGAATGCCTGGAGGAGGCATAGCGGGGAACTGAAAGGGACAGTGGAAGGGAGCCCTAGGGCAGCCCTTAGCATTCTGAAATGTTCAGCAGCCATTTGGCTTTGCCCACCATACAGGTCCAGGCTCCTGTCCTCGGAGATGGACCAACCATACCCTATGATCGCTGGCAGCAGGGCCAGGGAAATAGGGTTAGAACAAAGCCCCGCACCACCCTGCTAAGTATACTCAAGTCTGCAATCCCTCAGTCACCAGCAGAATTCACCATGCCACACAGCGGCAGCTCACACCAGGGTTTCCTCGGCTTTTCTTTGTGCCACCCAGTAACACATTATTACTGTACCAGTTCACTCATCATAGTGCCAGCAGCTATTTTCAGGACCTACTGTGTACTAGATAGGACCTACTGCATGGCAGAAAGATGCTGGGTAAGTGAACCTAGGATAACGCTTGCCTCACTGAGTCGCACCTTCACCAGAGACCAGAGGTGTTTGCATAAATTTGCCACTAGATCAAGAAGATAAGGCATGGTGCTGCCGTCTGTACTGAGGGAGACCCCTTCACAGCCTGTGTTTGGAGGGACAGGTGATCCCCTCAAGATCAGCTTCTTTCCTCTGATAGGAAAGTCCCAGATGGGAGAGACCCTTGAGAAATCTCTTTTGTCTTTTCTTTTCTTTTCTTTTTTTTTTTTTTTTTTTTGGTGGAACCGGGGATTGAACTCAGATCCTTGCATTTGCCAGTCAAGCACTTATCCTACTGAGCCATCTCCCCGGCCCCGAGAAATCTCTTGAGTGGAACAGAGACAGGGTTGTGACTTGAATATGGCTTGTTCTCTCAGAAATTTGGGTTGAAATTTTTTTTTTTTTTTTTTTTTTAAACATTTATTTATTTATTTATTTAGAGAGACAGAGAGAG
>NDGM011143680.1:0-14088 GCA_002564305.1 Octomys mimax | reverse complement strand
GGGAGATGGCTCAGTGGAATAAGCACTTCCCTGGAAAGTGCAAGGGCCTGAGTTCAATCCTTGCTTCTGCCAAAAAAAAAAAAAAAAAAAAAAAGAAGAAGAAAAAAAGAAAAAATAAGTCATATAGGCTCCTTCCAAGTTTTACCTATTATGAATTTTGCTGCTATAAACATAGGCAAGAATGTATTGCTGTAATACCAATATTAAAAGTAAATAACATCTAACAAAAGGGACTTTTTCAACAAAATGTAATACATCAATTTAGTAAATATATTCAATTTGGAAAAATTACTTATGGGGCTCTATTCAGTCACCTAGAATAGCATGGTATTAACCTCTATTTATGGGATTAGTTTGATAAAAATTTTCTTTAATTTCTTTTTTTTTCCTACTGACACTGGCATTTTTTAATGGATAAGCTGATTGTAGATATTGATAGAGCCCAAGTTCTGGAAAGAGTATGGTATCACACCTTCATCTACATTCGAATAAAAAACACCAAAATTGTCATATGAAAAAAATAAACATTTTCTCTTTTTTAAAAAGACATAAAGGGATTTACTAAATTTTATTAAACGTTCAAAGTATACTCTCATAGAAATAAATGCTCAAAAGAGAGCTAGCTGGTAGTCTACAGCTGAGAAGATTTATGTATATTTAGCCAGGGGAATCTGTGGAATTTTTGAATTTGTAGAAAGTTTGCACTAGTTTATATAAAAAAAGGAACTATAATGGCTCATCTGGGAGGTCGGAAGGTGGCCCATCTTACAAGAGAAAAGCTAGGTCCTTGAGTATTGTGTTTTGTAAGGTCAGGTTTGTGCCTTTTACCTCACTAACTGAGTGGGTTTATGATTCAAGGGGTTCATGTGGCATGGTCCTGGAAGGAAAGAAGTACAAACAGACTTAAAGAATGCAGATATGTGTAACTTTGGGAAACTTGCAGTTTTGAGCTGCTGCCTTCATAAAAGTATAATTTCAAAGTTATACCTTTCTTTGATAGACACATCCATGCTCTTTTTAAAAACTTTCTATTTATTTTGTTTTATTTTGAGGTTCCGGGGATTGAACTTAGGACCTTGCGCTTGCTAGGCAAGCGCTTATCCTACTGAGCTATCTCCCTGCCCTTTCATGATCTTTTTAGAAAAATTAATTTAAATTATTTTTAAAGACAATTTATTACTCCTATTTGGTGATTTTTAAGCATATGATTAATCTGTCTACTGGGTCATAAAGCAGGAGAAATAAATATTGTTTTACATGTGAAGTTAATATGGAATAAATATGCCATCATTAATAAAGGAATTCATTTTAGTAGTAAAATTACTTTAAGTATACACATTTATATATAGGTATATAATTCTAAGTATATATTGTGCAAAATTAATGGTACTTAGTTCAAATCAGCATATTACAATAACTTTTTAAATGACATTGATGGTTGTTTTTGACTAAATCATACTTTTCTAGCATGTTCTATGTTAACTTGTGTATTTTATTAAGAAAGTATCTGTAAATACATACATATTAAATAGGAAAAACTTGATGCACTTTATCCATGCTGTTATTGCAAGCTGTCTTCCATCATTGTCAAGTACTTCATTTTTTAATTTAATTTTAAAAGGTAGGAATTGGGGTGTGTTGTGTACATTTCCTAACTCTCTAAAAGGAATGTGAACTTTACATACAATAAACATGAATTATTGAAAACATACTTTACAAATGCCTCTTACTAATAATACACAGTCATACCAACAACTCAGAAATTTTTGATATCATTTTCAGATTGCCACAATATATCTTAACAATTCTAATTAAAATTATTCCATTTTCTGAGGTTATTGCTAAGCTAATATTTTTAGTCTGCTCTATTTTTCATAGCAGAACTGCAACTATGTACCCACATGCTTTTGTTATATGATTTACTTACTTTCCAGGGTGTAAATCTTTTAGGTACATAAATGAGTTACTCTTGTTATCCAAAGCAAAAATTACTCAAAAAAAAAAAAAAAGCCTGGTGTTCAAATGAAAACTTTATTCTACTTTTGTAGAATTTCTTGCCTTAAATCTAGTATTTCCACTAATAATTTTACTCAACTATGACCCAAATTTCCTTTTTTACTTATATGTACTTAAAGGTCTTATTTTTCTCACCTATGCTTGTGCTATTGCTTCACAGAATTATAAAATGAACTACCCATTTTCCACTAATTTGTCTATTTATGTTTTCTGAAAATTATTGCAGCCTACACAGTACTTCAGTAGAACACTAGACATCCTAGCTATATGAACTTTTAATCCTGAAAGTAATCTCATTTGCACTCATTAGACCTCCCATTCCTCAAAAATCATCTCTCTGCATTTGTTGTGTGCTTAAAGTCTACCAAGTATGGATGTGGTGGTGTTTTTGAGAATCTTAACAGCGTTGGAAACTGCTAGATGCAGCTCTAAGTTTCTCTCATATTTACATAGAACTATATTCATATCGCTATTATTCATCACTCAGGGAAATGAATCCAAATAAATTTTGATTCTTCAAAACTGATCTGTGGGCCAGGGAGATGGCTCAGTAAAATAAATGCTTGCCTGGCAAGCACAAGGGCCTGAATTCAATCCCCAGTTCCTCAAAAAATAAACAAACAAACAAACAAACAAAAGATCTGCTACAACAATTTTAATGACATGGAAAAATAGCTAGGAAGCCATCAAACCCTATATTGATAAGTTGATGAGCCTGAAAAATTATACAAGAAGAGAAGCAGAATGCATTGTTACCTTTGAGCTATTTGTGGTCTTTTAGATGAGCAAAACCAACAATTGTGATATATTACAACATATAATATCAGGCTATAAAATGAACAGGAGATCCTAGACTGAGAGGCCAGGAGGTGACAGACCTTGTGGGAGCCCCAGGACCTGTGGCTCCTCTTGGAGATGGTGTTGTATTCAGAAGGAGGAATGTGTGCCAAACCTAACTGGAAGAGTGCAAATAAGGTACAGAGAGGAAACGAGAGCAGGATGTAAAGAAAATCTCACAGACATGAGTACAGGGCTGGTGGAAAGAGTTAAGAGAGGAAAGAAGATGAGATGGGAACCCAGCAGTGTTCTCTTCTGGACGAGCTTCCATTAATTCAGGTCTTTAAAGACCTTCTCCGCCTGATACAATGTGCACAGTCCACACTGTTGACTGTGTGTTGTTGCTGTTCAGCAGGAGTGGCAGGCTCACATTTCACGGGAGAACTATTGCTTTTGTGAAACGAAATTTAGGTGTGAGAAATTTCACAACAAATGATGAATGGCACAATCAGGAACAATCAGGAACAAAACCATCTAATACAAAGAAAGAAGATAGGAAGAGTAAATCTGATCTGTCTTCTTGCTTTGTTAGTGACATAGAGAAAGGTGATTGTTTCCATGTAATTCTTACCTTTTTGCAAAGTTTCATGCTGTTGTATGAACTTTCCTATTCGTTAATTTGTCTTGTTTCTTGTAAGTGAACAGTAAATCATGTACGACATCCACTCACAAACTCATGCACATAGACACTCACATTTGCGAGTTTTCTCTGTCCTTTTTGAGAGTATGGTCTTTGTTTTTCTTAAATATCATCTTTGTGTCCATGTAGTTTTGCTGAATGCAATCCAGAGTAAGTGAATGGGTTGGTCAGATTTCTTGTTGCTGAGAAAAAAATACATATATTTATATAATTGGTGTCCACAACTTAAAGGAGTGTGGTGGTTGATACATTGTTTCAACTTGAGAAGTTAGTAGTCAGTGTGGAGGAAGGAAGAGAGGCTTGCTAGAAGCCATGGCTGCTGCTCTTCTGCTTGCTCTTTGCTGTTTTCCACCATCAGGCACTGGATGTCTTCTGCCATGTGCCACTCTGCTTTGGAGCCAGCCGAGTATGGACTGAAACCTCCACTAATTGTAAGCTAAATAAAACTTTTCTTCCTTCATTTTAGGTGTCAGACATTTTGTCCAAGCAATGAGTGAAAAGTAAGCAAAACAGGGAGGAAAAATTAAATTTGATAATTTCAGAAGCTTGAATACATGCTCTGCTGCCTCCAAAGAAGAAATATCAAGGTGAAAGGACATAGTGGAGCCAAATGACTCAGTTCATAGTGGCTGGAAATTATAGCACAAGGAAGAGGGTTGTTGACATACCCAGCTTCCAGTGTCACAGCCCCCACAATCCATCTCCAATGCCCTTCCTCCTAACGGCACATTGAGCTGTCAACTCATCAGTTAACAAATTTACTCATAAGTTCAGGACCTCCATGACCCAATCACTTTCCACAAGTTCCATTTCTGAACATGGATATTTTTGATCCAAAGCCTAGCAACACATTGTACTGTCTGCTAATATTATTTTTATTTTTATTTATTTTATTTATTTATTGTTGAGGCCAGCTGAGCCCACCCTGTAGGTGGGGCTGGAGCTGCATGTGATGCCATGGATCAAACTGTGGTCCCTGCACTCGCCTAAACTCACTGCCCTTAATATTATTTTTACAACAAATTTTTATTACAAAATAGGAGAAAATAAATATGTTTAATATTCCATATAGCATTCAGAATCCAATCTTGAAGGTTTTAGTTTTGCTCTAACCATTTCTATAGCAGCTAAGGTACATATTGTTTTACACTTCCAAAGAGTACAATATTTCTCACATTGTAGAATTTCACAGTCACTGTGTTTTTAAATTATGAAAAAGTCTATTTTTGTTCATTTTTTTAGAATTTAAAACTAAATTCTAAATGCTTTTACTTTTGCATTTTTCTATAGTTATAATTTTATTTCACTTTCTCTATAAAATTTATGAATTTGTTTTATACATATTGATTTAATATACTTTAGCCAAGAAACCTCACTTCTTATAAATTCTTCCATTCCGTTTCTAACTACATTAAACCATCCCATACATAAGAAGCATACATAGTACTTTGGAGACAAGACACCTTTCAAAAAATGGAAAGGGTAATATATACCCAAAATTTATATTTATTTTTAAAGGTAAAACACAGTAAAAATTTATTCTAAGCTATTTAAAATAAGCAGAATCTGTTCATGTCTTCTGGAGAAGAGAGAAAGGGGGACATAGGAGGAGGAGCCTTATAAACAGGCACAAAAGAGGGAACTCTCAGACTGAAATCTCTGCTCATCATAATTCTTATCTAGTTTAGTAAAAATAATAAAAATGCTGTCAAATGATACGCCTATTTCATTAAATATTAAAGTCTTTTTCATAAAATTGGCCATTTCGGAGCAGTCTGTAGGTATCCAGGAAGAGTAATGTTAACTCTCTTCACTTGAGAGCTTTAGGTTTTGTTATACACTCTTTGCCTGCCTTAGTGGAAAGTACTTAGCGCTGTGATGTTGTCCCTGTGATTACTGAAACGATTTTTCTCTCTGTTCTTGAAATTGCATCCATGCTCAACTGGTAGCTCAGTGTGCTCTACAGAGTGATTTATAAACCTGTCATTTTAAAAGATAACATAGAAAATCTCCCAATGAAGTCAATGGCACTGCTACCTTTCAGTAACATAATTTCCACTATCAAAATGCACTTAAGGCATAATTTAAAACCAAAGCAGTCGACTGCCTTTGTTAGAAAGCCATGGAATATAATTTTTAAAGATAAATATTTGAGATCTTAAAACATTACCCTGTTTCTTCAGTGAAGCTGAAGTAATCTTAGTAATATTGTATTACTAAGTAATATGACACTGGAGATTGAAACTAAGACAATTTTGTTTTTAATTTGCATAGAAAGATTTCTTAAACCAACCTTTCTCCGTAACATGTGAGAATACAAATGACTGCATCTTTGAGCAAGCATGTATCATTATCACTGAATTATTGGTCATTTAACTTTATAATGGAATGTTCAAAATGAGAGGAATGTAGAATTGAGGGGAATGAAGACAAATTTAAATTAAGTAATTTCTACTCTATATCTCAGCATATTTCAGAAAATATTTCAAGTTAATAGACTTCATGTAGTAACCTAATTCTTCAGCATCTTTATTGGACAATTAGTTTTTGCTATGAAGTTTCTAAAGCAGTGATGGTAGTTATTTTTTTTTTTTAAACAAAGGATGTTAATGTGGAGTTGTTTATGCTAAACCAAAGCCCCAGTGCTCAGGGTTAATTGCATATGTGATAAAAAAGTAGGTTTTGGGTTACAGTTTGGCACTGGGTCTCTAAAAGACTTGCCATCACTGTGTCAAGGTCTAATGTTACAAAGTTTTAATTAGTCAACATTGTCATATAAGTCATTGAAACAAATGAGGCAATGAATTGCTCATGAAAATGGAAATCACAAAACAGAAGCCTAATATGTTTTCCACAGAAGTGGCATTTTTCAGTGTCTGCCAGAGAACAAAATTTGAAAGTCAGCACAACTGGGGGTACAGTCAGAATCCAAACAGACTCTCCTACCTCCTCATCACCTCACACAAAGGCAGCAGAGATCAGCAAACACACACTGATTTTTCAGCTCTAGCTGTGTGCAGTGTGACATTCATTTTATCTGAAGTTGTTCCCTTTGCAAATTAGCAGTAATTTGAGCAATAGATAAACTAAAGCATAGGAATATTTGAAATTATAAACCATTAAGAGAACTCAGTAAACACATTTAATGAATTTTAAATTTTCCAGAACTTCCTTATCAAGTAAAGCTTAAAATGAAGTATTTAATTCAGGGCATGACAAGGATATAGAAACATTTTTTCTTTTTCCAAAAAAAAAAAAAAGTTGTCCTAAATTTATACGTATTAGGACTGGGAATAAAACTCAGGACCTTACAATTGCCAGGCAGGCACTGTACCACTCATTGAGCAAAATCTCCAGCCCTAAATTATATTTTTTAAAACCACAATAGAGCTGAATGTCATGTCTTTGGGCAATGTACACCATCCTTCTCTAGATCAAAAAAGCCTGACGAGCGCAGGAGAGGGAGTGGGAAAAAGCGATGTACCTATGCATGTAAACAGGGTGGTTTAGACAACCGTACTGTGCATTTCTGCTGGTCTATGGAAAGAAGCAGATAATAATTTGTTTTGTCTTCTTCTTGTCAATTGTACTTTTTCTCTTCTTCATTTCTTACACATTTCTTTTTTTCTTTTTCTTCTAATTTTACATGCATATACCTAGTAATATGAATAACTGGTTGGAAGACAACACTTTGTATTACAACAAATACTGTGAAATTCCTATGACTTTCTTAAGTGAAATTCTGCATCGCTTGTAATTATCTTCTGTTTCAATTCTAATTTGTACTCTCTTTTAAAAGAAAAAGGCTGAAAATTGTTCATTCTCATAAATACACATGCCTGTATGGCTGTCTTCAAATACCACACATTTGTAGAAGGAAACATTGACAATGACTTTCTAAATCAATGGATCTTTGGGCTGGGGATACAGTTCAGAGCATAAGCACCTGTAAGGCAAGTGCAAGGTCCTGAGTTTGATCCCCAGTACAAAAAAAAAAAAAATTAAAGGATCTTTGAATGGAACTATTTAGTATCATGAAGAGAACTCTAGAGAGATGGGACAGTGAAGATGAAGCAGGAAATTAAAGGGATCATGATGCAATATGTGGCAGGGCCTTTGTTCATGAACTTAATTCTCTCCTCCATTCTGATCCCAAACCAAATTGAAGGAGACCCAGATCAAATTTCCCAGGAGGACAGCATTGAACCTAACCTTTGAATTTGATTCAGTTCTCACCCAGTGTAGAAGGCAATCAGAACCCTGGAAAGAATTAACTTTATGAACTGAAGAGCCACAGTGTGTATATCTATTCCCCATTATTAATTTATATGTATACTAATAAAAGCTAAGGGGCTGGGGAGATGGCTCAGTGGAATAAGCACTTGTCTGGCAAGTGCAAGGGCCTGAGTTCAATCCCCAGTTCTGCCAAAAAAAAAAGAAACTAAATCAGTGTATTACAATAAACATAGTTTCTAAATCTTATAAATTTAGGAATAATTTTAGTTGATATTCTTATGTACCAAATATTTAGAATATATAAATGAATTGAAATAATTCCTCAGTTGATGAACTGTACAAGGTGAAGAGTTTTACTAACTCAAACCCTATTTGTTTAATCTTTTGGAGAGTTACTTCTTTTATTTATTTATTTATTTTTGGCGGAAACGGGGATTGAACTCAGGCCTTTGCGCTTGCCAGGGAAGCGCTTATTCCACTGAGCCATCTCCCCAGCCCCTTTCTTTTATAAATACATTACACTCCATATATATCATCAGTTAAACACAGGGAAATGCACCACATAGATATCATAAAGTAAGGTTGCCAGATAAAATACAGGATTTCCAAATTTAACTGATTGTTGTTTATTGTACCTGCTGAATATGGCAGACCATCTATAAAATTCCTACCAACTACTTCTTCCAGTAGTTATCACAACTAGTCAATGAGTGTGTAAAAAACACAACAAAAAGAAACACTTAAAACTGCCAAAAGATACTAAAGATATCTAGTGCTGAGAATCACACTAATGAAAAGATAGCTCACCACTTTTCTTTAACCTAATTTGAATCTTATCCAATTCTTATGTGCTCTGGCTAGAAAATAATTTGGTTCAAAGAGAAATTTTTCACTTTCTCCTATTATGTTTTTAGCTTCTGACTTTTAGCATAATAATCTTAATGGCCAAGGCTTGAGTTTAATATAAAATGTTGTGAACATAAATCTTAGTTTCCCTCTTTAATTATGAAAATTGTGACCATTATGTAGCTGTTCTTGCATATACAGAAATATTCAATGTTTTAATTAGACTTACTTTACTTAAGTGTTAAAGGAAGCAACAGGCCTGTGATTGCCCGGGCACTAATAGTACATAATATAGCCAATTGCAAACAGTAGTCTAATTTGTTGATTTCAAGTGAAGTGTAATTATATTGCTTCATTTGCTGAGCAAATCATATGAGAGTTTCTCTAAATCAACCTGATTGTGTAATGAAGAGCTAATTACAAACAGCAGTGTTCTTCCAGTAAATTTATTGTAAGTGCTAATGCCAGGTTGGCTCCACTGTGACAATGGCTCATTAGTGCATTAACAAAAGCAACTGTGGGAACATGCCCAGCGCTGGGCGACTAGTCTCTTGGTTTCTAAGCTGCAATGATTACATCCTTCAACATATAATTACTAAGAAAATGGTGTTTGATTTAGGTTTTGGCAAATTTTTAAAAAGAACTAAAAGACATTTTTAGAACAAAATAAAATGGCTTGGAAAGCCTTCTTGTTGGGCTTAATGTGCGCTTCATTACACCAGGTGTGCCCCGGAAACCTAATTTAACTAGGAGTTCTTTTAACTCTGGCCCATTCTTGACATGAATTCAGATATTTCATCATCTTCTATGTAGAATTTATGATACATATGTTTATAGCGGAACAAAGGTTATATTTATAGGAAAGAATGATGCAATTACATTCATTTATATACATTCATGATGATGTAATGACATACATCTACACACACACACACACACACACACGCACACACACACATCCTTTGCATTCCAGTGATGCGTTTGAAGGAGGCTCCTGCTAAGCAAACAAAACAACAGGTCAGTAGTTATAGGATGCTCCACGATATCTAGCCTCCTTATATTTTCATCTAATGACATGGCAATCCTAAAGCTTTGCACTTTGAAACAGCTCACTACCCCATGTGGCTACATTTAGTAACTAGTTTGCTAAGCTGAGTGAGTTGCCCTTAGATGGCCATGAAGCTATTTCATACCCTTCAATGCCTCAATGTCAGAGCAACCCAACATTTGTTCATTGATCTCTTTGCTTAGTGCTTTATTTTTTGATCACAAAGTTTTCTTTGTACATGTTCTAATATGGAGATTTAAGATGCAAAATACATATTTTTTTCAGAATTCTTAAGAGGTCAGTGCAAGAATTAATGGCTCCAGTGAGATAATCTTGGGAAACTCTCCATCCAGAGATATTGTGAATAACTTTGTCTATAGCTGATAGGTAATGTCTATTTTCAAAGGATTTTTACTTTTATTTTCTAGATTAATCTGTTTAATTTTTAATTTTTTTTTGTATTTTAGGGAAGGGTATATAGGGTGTCAGGGTCTCACAACTAGATCAGACTCATAGTGATCTGCCTGTTTACAGCCTCCCAGGAGCTGGGATTCCAGGTGCACACCACCATGCCCAATCTCAATTGCCCTCTCAGCATGCCCCAGGGTTGGGGCTGGCATGGCAGGCCCGGGGATCAAACTCCCAGCCCCTGCACCTGCTTGCAGGCACTTTAATCTGCTGAGCTATTTGGCCAGGCTGATTAATCTTTTTTAAAGAGGATTAAAAAATAGTAAACAAAAAATCCATTAGAAACAATACAAAAATTTCACTAAAAAAATGATAGGAATTGAACAATGGTTATATAAGGCATATTGTTACCTTCAAATTAGTTGTTCAGATTGCCAGATGTAAGCGTGCAAAATTGATCAAAAATAAATTAAAAGGAAGAGGCAAAAAAAAAAAGAATCATTAACTATTCCTTTCAATAGATCAGTAGAACTCAGCGGTACAATTATCCAAGATGTACAATGTGTATATTTCTTTTCCATCCCTTCTTTCTTTTGCTCCTTTCTCTCATCCCAGTTATTCTTTCCCTTTGAACAATTTCTATCCCTTTCACTGTATCTATTGTATTTTATTTACTCTTTTCAGGTTCTCACACTATGGAGACAATATGATGTTTGCACATGTGGGTGTGACTTCTTTCACTCAATAGTATCATCTATAGTTGTATCCATTCACCTATAAAAGTCCCAAGTTTATCTTTTTTATAGCTGAGTATCTTTTTGTACTGCTTTGCATAAAAAGCGTCTTTTTTTTCAGTTGATAAGCATTCAGGTTGCTTCCAAGATTTAGCCATGACAAATTGAGCTGCTATAAACATGAGTGCACATATATCGCTGTGGTGTGATGCTTTCTGTTCCTCTGTAAAAATAATCAAAAGAGGGATGGGTGAAGATGAATAGTCCTAGTTTTCTGAGGATACTCCAAACTGATTTCCGTAGCGGAGGCACCAGTCTACACTCCCACCAACCATGGACAAGTCTACCTTTCCCCCATCACCCCTCCAGCATTTGCTATTGCTTGACCTCTTGATGATAGTTGCACTTTCTGGGGTGATGTGGTGTAACCTCAATCAGTGTTGTTTTAATGTGTATTTAACTAATTACTGATGATGTTGAACACTTTTTCAAATATGTAATTGCCATTTGTATTTCTTCATCTGAGAAGTGTGCATGCATCTCAGATGCTGATTTTTTTAAATTGGAAAGTCCGTCAGAATCATGGCAGATTTGTCAACACAAACCAACAAGACAAAAAAAAAAGAGCTTGGACTGAAGTGTTTCTGGGCCTGAAGGAAAACAACTTCTAGCCTAGACTTATATACCCTGCAAAACTATTTATCAAAATTAATGAAGCAATAAAATACTTCCATTACAAGAACAATGAAAAAAATTCGTGACCACCAAACCAATCCTACAAAGAGTACTAACAGATATTCTAGAGAGAGACAAAAATGACCACAATTTCAAGAACAACAGTGAAAAGAAAACAAAAAGCAAAGCAAGCCATTAAGCAAAGGGCGAAAATAGGGAACCTACAGCAAGAAAATTACATGACAAAAACAAGCCAATAAGTATCAGTCATAAACGTCAATACAAATGGCGTCAGTTTGTGAAGCAAAAAAGGCAGACTGGTAGAGTAGATCAAAATACAAAATCTAAGGGCTGGCAAGATAGCTCAGTGGACTAATCACCTGCTTAGAGAAGCACAGGGACAGCGGTTCAATCCCTGGTACCACAACCCACCCTCAGGAGTGCTGAGCTGGAGAGGGAGTCTGGGCATGGTGGCACACACCTGTAATCCCACCACAGGGAAGGCTGAAAACAGAGGATCACTACAAGTCCAATCTGCATAGTAAGACACTGTATCAAAAATATTTTTAAAAAGAAAAGAAAAAAAAACAAAATCTAAAAATATGCTCTATATGAGAAGCACATTTAACTCAAAAGGAAATTCATAGATTGAAAGTGAAAGGATGAAAAACAATACTTCATGTGACAGGAATCCAGTAAAGAGCAGAGGAAGCTGTTCTGGTTGCTGAGGATGTGAACTTCAAACTAAGAATGATGAAAAGAGATGTGAAGATTCCTCAGAAAACTAGGATTAGAGGTCCCTTTCAACCTAGCTATTCTTTGCCTTGGTATCTTTCTGAAGAACTGAAAATATCATACCACAGCAATATGTATGGACCCATGTTTATAGCAGCTCAATAACCACTTTAAGCCATTGTTGCATGCTTTATGTATTTGATATAGGGTCTCACTATGCAGCTTGGACTTCTAGTGATTCCTCTTATTTTCAACCTCCCCAGCACTGAGATTACAGGCGTGAATCACCATTCCCTGTCTCAGTGGTGGGCTCTGCACAGCCGGGATTGGGTCTCATGTGGCCTGTGATGCCAGGGATTGAGCCCTGGTCCCTGCGCTTGCCTAAGTAGCTGTTTAGTCCACTGAACTATCTCACCTGCACTTGCATACTTTATATATGGTAGTCTGAACAATTAATTTGAAGACAACAATATGCAATATAACAACCATTTTTTAATTCCTATTATTTTGCTTAGTGAAATTCTGTATGGTTTCTATTTTTAAAACTAATTTTTATTCTACTTAAAACAAGACAGAAGAGACAAAGCAGATCTCTGCATACTTGTCAGAGCAAAATTGCAAAAGGAAGTGGTAACAATCATTAACATATGCACCAAATTCTAAATTAATCTTAATAAAATTTTGGTTGCTATATGCTCAGTAAATTTACTGTAGGCCTATTAGTCACTAAAGATGCTGGCACTCTTAGCTTATGAAAAGAAATTATAAAGAAGAAGGAAGACACAGCTTAAAAGTAGGCTAGTGTGTATGTTTAATTTTTATGTATGTATAAATGAGTACATTTGGAGGGTGCTCACAGTGAACTGCATATTTTAAAGAAGTAAAAGAATAAATGATTATATATTTCAGTAGAGAAATCACAAAAAGAAAAAAATATGTGCATAACTAGAAAACTTAGATCAATTATGAAAAACTGATGACTATATGTGTAAACTTATATAGTATTAATTTTCCTTTTTACTTGGTCACTGAAGGCTTCAGTCACTAACTACCAAAAATATGTAGGAGAAAAGTTAAGATGGTTTAATGAAATATCAGGTAGCTATGCTACTATTCTGAAAACCCTAATTTTAATTTTTTCTCATTTTAAATTTATAGCAAAAATCTTAGAAATTATGTGAAGAAACCTAGATACAAGTAGGCAGTGGTAGTTATATGGGTCTTTATAATTAATTAATGACAGAGCAGAACTGGCATTATTTATTGTCTGGTTGTCAGCCCTGTCCTAACATCAGTATATCATATATGGGGATCTCTATCCAATTTTTCCTACTAAATTATTGCTACAAGGGCCAGCCAAATATCTCAGTGGATTAAAGTGCCTGCAAGCAGACACAAGGGCCTAGGGTTCAATACCTGGGGCCTGTCTTGCCATCCCCACCCCTCGGGCATGCTGAGATGGCAATTGAGACTGGTCATGGTGGTGCATGCCTGTAATCCCAGATCTTGGGAGGTGGTACACAGGCGGATCACTGTGAGTCCGATCAAGTAGTGAGACCCTGAGCACCTTTTAGACCCTTCCCTAAAATACAAAAAGAAAAATTGCTACATAAACAACTATACTTTAAAGTATTTGCATCAAAGAAAGACTGTATCTTATTCCCCTATTCATCAACATTCATGTGGGTTAACAGGCATTCAGTTCACCATGTCCTCTATCTCAACAATATTATAGAAATAATTATAGATATAGTGATATTTTTCACTATATCTTTGTTTAAAGGATTTTACATTGATTAATTTTGGTTTGATTTATATTTAAATTTTTATTACATGGTTTAGTACAGTGATACTTATGTCATCAAAAGTGTAAATAAAAACCAAAATTTATAATAGATTTTGTAAAATAGGAA